>CAHIKZ030002135.1:3295000-3472883 GCA_903632075.3 Acanthosepion pharaonis
CTATCTCTATCTCTCTATATATATCTGTCATAACCTAATTGGTTACTGAAACTGCGCTCAGTTTTCTTACAGCTCCATTGGTTGATATACCTTAAGAACGGTATTTCGAACGCTGGTTTTGAAAATAGGTAGATCTCTTTATTTAAAATACAACTATAATCTATTTTAATAAAACTTTTCAATATTTTTTGTTTCTCTTTTTGCTGTTTTGTTTTGTTTTTCCTAATTAAGTATGTTAGTATGTATGTAATGAATATAAATATGAGCCCATGCGACCATTCCATTATAGATAAATTTAAACTTCTTTTCAACTGACCCGTTCAATCTCCTTCCCTTCCAAATGACCCGTTTTTCACAATTACTGCGCACTCCCACTAATGATACTACAGAAACCTTATTTCAAAAGATTGAAGGCATGTAATCGAGAACTTTTATTAAACTTTATTCGCACAATTTCTAGTGAATATCAACCTATGAACAAACTAATTTTTATATACATTTAAAAACAGGTGTACACATGCACGACTACTTAAATTTTATAATATCACAGTTGTGATATAGATATACGCGATACTGCTGACACAAACAAAAATAGAGATTTTTAAAAATCTTAATATCTTGATATTTGGTCAGATTTTGAGAAGTTGCTAAGAATTTTTCAGTATTCATTGTATCTAATTTTAACATATATTTGATAGTTATCTTATGATCATTTATTAAAATTTCACGAAATTGCTAAAGACTAGGAATAAGCGCTGCGTTCCAGTCATTAAAAGACGTAGGTTCTTCACTAATATGGTTTCTGTTCAAGAATTGGTCTATAAATGAGCATACATTCGATAATTCATAACGAGGCTTGGTTTCGTAAAATTTGTAATATTCTAATTAATTTAGTGCTTCCGATATTCTGATAACAACTGCGCGTTGAAATCTTATTTTACTTTTTATAGTATATTTTTTTAATTAAACGTGCATGATAATTAAAAAAACACACAATAATGCCAACAAGAATAATCGGAAGATTAATCGTATCAAAAGTCTTCTGAGAAAATAAATTCAAGGTTAAATATTAGCATAGAATGTTAGGGTTTTCAAGCTTACATTTTGCAAGGAAAGAAAAGGTAAAAATATGTTTTAACTTTACACACCTTGGAGAAAACACCTTTCTCTCAAAATCGGAAAATATACTACAAAATATTTCTTCTATTTTTGCATTTTTTTGAAATTGTAATTTTAGTCATTATACACTGAAACCAGTACTTTTTACTATTAACACACGATTCCTTATCAGACTTTATGAATAATTTCAAGTTATTGTAAAGTTATCTTGTAAATATCAAGGTTTCAGTAGAACAGCTGAACCGATACTAACGTACTGAATACAAAAAGTATTGTTGAAAATTATACAAAATTGTACTAAGTACTAGGATTACCTCGGTCAGATTTAGACTAGAAGCCGCCATTTAGAAGAGAATATATCTACTGTACTCAATAGTATGACGTCAGTTTTGAGATAACTAACTCTCTCTTCTGGACGGCCAAAATATTTAGTGTTATCCATGTTACTTTCCAAGAAAATAACCTTTTTTTAAGCATATTTTAACAGTATTAAGTCGATATATATATATATATATATATATATATATATATATATATATATATATATATATATTATATATATGCGCATTCACACAAAAAGAGTGGAGTAGTTACTTGCTTGAAGCAAATTACAGTGAATCCATCGCTCACCTACGAGGATCTTCTGCCAATTTGGCTTACTCTTGCAAATACCTACTACAGAAATATTGTATTTGGAAAGCTCGTTTTGCAACGTCTGTGGGTTGTATGTATACGGGATGCTCCGTTGTCATTGGTTTGTGTCATATACAGAGGAGGAGAGAGAACAAGAAAGAAAGAAAGAAAGAAAGAAAGAAAGAAAGAAAGAAAGAAAGTGAAATGCATTTTGTAAGAATATGCCAAGTTTTGCAAATACTTATACAAATGAATGTGCTCGTAAAGATGTTTTTGTAAGAATTCCTTGAATAAAATTAAGGATTATGCCAATAAAATTAGATTCTTATTTGATAAACAACTTTGCAATGGATTTTATTGTCTGAGTTACATTATTGTTTATAATCAAATCATTTCTGCTATTTGTTTCCAAAACTCTAGTATTAAGGATTACATTTTAAGAATGACTTCGTGGCTGCTACACATAAAAGTTAGCACAACATAATTTTTTGTTGTTTTTCCATTCCATAAAAATTATAATGACAAAATAGACAGAAAAAAATGACAGTTTCGTATAAATGGTATTTTTCTGTCTTTTACACTCTCTTTTTTTACTCTTATTCCTTCTACACTTATTTTTCCTTTTCAGTTCTGATTTAATTTTTCTCTGTGCTCGATTTATGTGTCCGGCTCTCCCATATAGAGTGAAGGAGAATCCATGTTTGTTGAGTTTTAAATGTATGAAAAATTACGTCTTCCTTTTGTAAACAAATCTGGAGTATTCTTTGTTTTAGTTCTGATTTTCTAAATCATCATGTGTAAATGTATTTTTATTTAAACAAGAACTATATTTATTCTAAGCCTTTTGCCTTTTTAGTGGAAATGAGGACAAGAGAAATCGTTTCTTTTCAAATTTACCCTCGGGGCTTGAGACAGTGATTTTTAATCGGTAGATTCAATTCTAATTAGAAATGCCATTTTCTAGAAACTTATTTTGAGCAAATGTGCTTGCACATCACACGGATATTACACAAACACATAAAAAGAAGAGACACGCATATACATTATATATATATATGTATGTATATATATATATATATATATATATATATATATATATATATATATATATACACACCCCATACACACACACACACCCATACGCACACACACACACACCCATACGCACGCACACACACACACACACACACACACACACATATATATATATATATATATATATATATATAAAATAACCACCTATCATTTATCTGTCTCCATGTCATTTTACGATCAATAGGTCATCAGGCTGACATTTATTAACTTAATTTTTACTAAGAATGTTCATTGTAAGATGGTTGACCTGTATGATTAATCTAAAACCATTGGGTTAAGTGGATTTACACGAAATAAGATTACATCGGCAAATATGCTATGTAAAATAAATGCCTTTTTTCATCAGTATACTACGGACATAGTGCATTTGTCAGTTAACTCATCTCACTAGCTATTCTTAGGGATTTTCTCTCTCTCTCTCTTATTTAGCAAGCGTAAATATGTTTAATTACTGAAACGTATATTGGTTTAATACCTGATCCATGTACAGAAATATAATAATACAGACATGCGCGTGGATGGAAATTATTTACCTTTAATGCTTCTTCATCAGCATATATACATACATTTGAGAACATGTATTCACGCATCAGCATATATGCATACATTTGAGAACATGTATTCACGCATCAGCATATATACATACATAACAGAATTTATTATAAAATGAAGATTTTCACTGTAGAATTAGTATTAACCAACTCGTGTTGGAAAGATCTTCGTGAAATATGTATATAATAAATATACCATGTGAATGTCACCTTATAATTTCTGTTTATAACAGAAATATTTAAAATAGGGGATGCGAAATTCGAATGTTGTTCATCCTATTGTAAATAAATATAAATATAACAGTATAATTATTGATATTTATTTTTAATTTCAGTTATATAAAGATTACCATGACTCGTAAAGAAGATATACCCTCAAAAGAGAAAAATGATATTGTAAAGATATTATGTGATGGAAACACAACGTTGTAATTTGTGAAAAACTTTAAAAGCCATCACCAAACTACCAAAATATATTTAAAACATGAGCACGATAATTATAACAGGAAAACATTTGAAGAAACTAATGTTGCGAATGTAACAAGAAGAAAACATGCAGAAAGTAGATTGTGGATTGTAGAATTATACGCCCCCCCCCAAGTCGATGACAGTATCAAAATAAATGCAGACAATTATTATAAGTTGGACAATACATTTTTTGCAACAAAGAAACTTTAAGCTAAAGAAAATATTAATGCAAGACACTGCATTTTCATATGTTGCAAAGTTGCCTGCCTTACCAAAAAGGTTTTAGAGATTTAATAAGATTATCTTAAGATCTCCCGATATTAATCCAATAAAAAACTTGTGGTCCATCATTAAAAGAAACATATATGATAAAGAAAAAAACATAAAAAAAGCTCCTGCAAGTAATGCTAAAGTTGGAAAAGTATAAAAGTTAATAAAATACATGAGTGATGAAGGTTAAAAGATGTCAAGAACTTATACACATATAAAATAAAAAATAATAATTTATTCAGATATATGGGGTATTGTGGTAAATATTATGGCCGACTCCTTTTGAATTTAATTATAAATAAAAATTCAGTTTGCAAGTAGTTTGTCTGCAGAAGAAATTTAACACCCACAAAAAGTTATAAATGTTTTAATAGAGATAGCTAAAACTCAGTTGACATTTTGTGTGCATATATATATTCTGAAAAGTTTAACAATATCAATTGGTTAATAAATGATTTGTATTATCAGAGTGTACATATATATATATATTTATGTATAATATATATATGCATCATATATTATATGTATATATGGTCATCAATAAAATCTGATACATACATATGTATATATATATATATATATATATATATATATATATATATATATATATATATATATATATATATATATATATATATATGTACACATACAAACGCATATATGTCATAAATTTATTGATGACCACCGACAATTAACTATTATGCATTTTGTGTGTGTGTCTGTGTGTGTGTGTTCAAATATAAATGAAAGTACAAATGGAAATTATCATATATGTCCAGAATAGCTAACTTAAAATAAAGGCTAAGTGTTAAGGTTACTTTCTCTCACGAGTTCACTACTGGTAAAAACGTTACCTATCAAGATAAGTCCAAATTGTTAAACGCACGTGGTGATAAGGTGACACAAATTAGCTATTTCTTTGGTTAAAAAATATATTTTTATGTATTGAGGGAGAAAAAATTTATGCTACAACAGGGAAAACCCAGCTTCCGTGCTGTCTAAAATACCGGTTGTTTTACTTATTTTATAGATGAGAGGAAGAACAGAAAGTGCACTGTAGTACTAATGTTGATGGTCGTGTCACATCACTTATTCTATCATCATCATCATCATCATCGTCGTCGTCGTCGTCATCATCATTATAATATTGCTATTGCTGAATATTTAGATTCAAACCACTTGAAACTTGAACTACATTGTCCTACAGAAGTTTCTTTAGCGATATAGCTACGTACATATTATTCTTGCTTCAAACATCCTGCAATTCTGTTTGAAAGGTGAAGAATATGTTGGCCAAATACTTAGTGATAAAAACGAAAATAGACAAAAAAAAGAACTTATTTGAAACAAATTTGCAAACTAATGAAAGGACTGGCGTGGTGAAAAGCAGAGGTTTTGCAATAGTTGCAAACTTTCCTTTTCCATTTTGTGCATCAAGCTTGAATTTTGGACACATTACGATACTATTATTACAAAGTCTTTCTAGTGGGTCTTTTTTCTAGATTATTTTTACTTTTACTCTTTTTACTTTTAACTAATGCACACATTTTCTGGGTTCAGGTAACCGTCTTCTAGTTAAATTTCTCTTATTTTTAGATACAATTCCAAAAAGAGAATAACAAGCGAGTTTTGATTATATTTCACCTGATTAATCACAGTTATAATGAGATGAAAGTTTATAATTGAAGATAAAGTTGTAAACATACATGCAGATATCTTAAATTGGGATTTTTCACTAAAGTCAGATTTAGATAGATAGATAGATAGATAGATAGATAGATAGATAGATAGATAGATAGATAGATAGATAGATAGATAGATAGATGGGGAGAAAGACAGAAAGAGAAAATAACTAAGATGTAGTAACATAAACTGGCATACAAATATGGATAAAACGAATTGATATCAAACTGTATTCAAGCACAACCAAATACTAGTGATTTCTGCTGCGAGACAAGCTGTAATAACCAGTAAAGAAAATATTTCTTAATTTAAATTTTAATTACATTTTTTTCTACATTCTTATTGATTTTCCAATAAAAGTTCCAATAGATATCTTTTCTTTTTCTTTGTTTGAATCTATTCAATGTATTTTCGTTTACATTTGTTTTCATCTTAGTCCTGTGCAAAAATCTTCTCTAATCTTTTCGTTTACTCGTTTATTACTAATTTATCTTTTGTATTTTTTGTAGGTGGCTATAAAAATAATTGATACTAGAAAACTTAAAGAGGAATATATGCGGAATAACTTACATCGTGAAGCTAGGATACTAGGACAATTACGTCATCCAAACATCATACGGCTATATGAAACCCTAAAGGTAAGTTTAGGTACAGCCCTCCTGCCCTTCTCCTTAACTATTGGCTTCCATTTTTAATAGCCTCATTCCACCCATCAACACGTTAAAACCTCAGATAAAGTTTACGATTATTCTGTGAGTAATTTGATTTGATTTTTCGTTGTGATAATTCTTTTTACAGGTAAATTCCAAAGACGCTGCTTCTAAATATATGAAAAAAATTTATCAATAAAAATTCAACAAAACATCGATTTAATTTTGCCTTTACACCAGTCCAAAAAAGATGCATTTGTTAGGCAACAAAAATGAGTACTTGTTCACTCATAAAATCGATATGCTCATTTACATAAAACTGTTTTTATTTTCTTTTATTCATCAATGTGTTTTTAATGACCTATGTTAATGTATGAACATGCAGGCATTGGTATTTGCATTATTTGAAATATAAAAATACGACAGATACATTATCTTTTTACAAGCTAAATTCGTCATCATCATTACTGCAGTCATCATCACCAAGAAGAGCAGTAACATCGTTACCATTGTTTCTACTTGCAAAATGGCCCGAAAATACAACTAGGTTAATATGTAGTGATAACGTTCCATTCGATATACCACTCGATTTTTGCAAGGAACCACCTTTTCAGACTCTCTAACAGTTTTAACTTTTCTCATGCTTTTTTCACTTCCACCAATTTACTAAGAATTATTCATACAAGAAGATAAAATTGTGTCATCATAGATAGCCATAAGTTTTATTTTTTCAGCCACACATGCGTACACACAAGAAGAATATGTACATGTATTTGATGGATAAAATTCTCTCTCTCTCTTTCTCTATCTCTCTCCCTATATATATATATATATATATATATATATGCATATGAAATACGTTCCGAAAGTAATGCCTCCTATTTAATTATGTTGACCCACAATGACAGAGGCAGACGTTAGTGGTATGACAGTAGAGTTTGAACCATCCCAATAATAACCCACATTTCCTTTCAGATAGTTGCTATGGAACAGTTTGAAAATAACGCTTATCGTGAAAATGCACTTGTGCCACTGAATTTTCTCGGCAAAAACAACTGCATCCATTGGCATTCATCGAAGTTTGCTGAACTTTTGTGGAGACCAAACAGTGGAAATGATCAAAGTCAGACTATGGGTAATAAGGTTTAACAGTAACAACAATGCTGTAATTGAAAAATGAACCGCTTCTTATATTTAATTTTTCAATATACTTGTTTTTATTGATCAGTGAAAGAAATATATAACGAATGGTAGTGATTATGTTGAAAACAATGTTATCTGACGTTGTTAATTTGATTTATATAACTTCTGCAATGGAATTAAATATGAGTATTTAATTTTCTGAGCGTTCAGTATGTGTGTTTTACAGGTATATATAGTTTAATTATTGTTTATTCCAAACTAATGAGGGGAACATCTAGCTACCTCTTGTTATGGCTTGTAATTCTTTCACTATTGCTAATTGTCTTCGTGAGTGAAATCTGAAACATATGTCATCGTTTGGACAGCACGGCGCTATTGCTTTTGATAATGTTTCTCATTTTTACTTTTAAGACATTATTTTGTCTTTCTTTTTGAAACCTACTTTAAAGAAACAATTTGCCGTGAAAAATACCATATCATTTAACACGCAGTCATTTTATCTATTTCATTAAAATATTTTTGTGAATAAGTTTGCACACCCACCCAGACCCACACAGCACCCACACACACACACACACACACACATATATATATATATATATATATATATATATATATATATATATATATATATATATATATATGGGTATTAGCAGGATAAATAATAATATCCGAACAAGAGTGTAGATGTAATAAGAAAGTGGAAAACTATTCAACTACCGAATCGAGAAAGAGCTATCGATATCTCGATAGTACCATTGTCCGGACTGGGTGAGTTTCCCATGTTGTACAGCTAGAGGTTCGGAAAGCTATGGATTAAATAGCAGAACAGACTGCTCTCTCTCTCTCTCTCCCTCTCTCTCTCTCTCTCTCTCCATATATATATATATATATATATATATATATATATATATATATATATATATATATAACCGGTCGAGGAGAAAGAAAAAATTTGAATTCAAACCTGTTTGTAGAATTCTTAGCACTCTTTGGATTATGTCGTTTTGAAAAATATGACTGGTTCTACACAAGCCTTAACACCACTATAATCAAATTATAGGTGTGAGCAGTCTGGTGGTTCAGTTCTAAAAACTGAACTTTTAAATCGATGTTAGATCAATATATATATATATATATATATATTAATGATATTACATATAAAATGTATTTCTATTTCTATTTCTAGAAAATAGAAAATGAAAATTATTCGAAGCCTTGTCATAGTGAGCTAGCTAGTCGAGCAAACCATTACTAATATGTGTGTTTGGAACTAGCTATTGTATAGTGACTTCAGATTTCACTGATTAATCTAGACCTTGCACCAGAATAGTCTAAGATTAATTAATATAACTACTTGATGGGTGGGTTTGGTGTGTAGCATATTTCATCAAATCTTCAGGTGGTTATTGTTCACATCCCAAGTTAAAGTCAAGATTTCGAATGCTGATTCTCAAGATTCAAATCTTCAAAGTTTGGTGTAACGGAAACTGTCTCTCAAATAGATTAAGTCAATCTTAATAAATATCTATAAATTCATTTTAGTCCAAGGTTTTTAATTAATTTTAGTAATATCTATATATTAATTTTAGTCAGTTTGTCGCAACAACACTTCTTTCAAATTAGAAATTTTTCCTTAAATTTTAAAGAAAACAAAATTACATGGCGGATAACGTCAGCTCAAAGATGTGTTCACCTCCAGTAACCCTTGATGAGGAGACAAATAATCCAGAACTGAGAAGAAATTACATGCATACCAACGAAGTTAAACCATGACGTTTACCCAGGAATCGAAGCAGCAGAACTTCTTGAGTCGGAAACATCGTTCCTGGTGGAAAGCCCAGAAGCCGTGACAAGATCGCTCATTTAGGAGGACTAAAGGACCTACTCGGAAAAGAGTGTATTAGGACGACTTCTCAGGAATGAGTTGATAACTCCTACCTCCATTTCACACACACACACACACACACATATATATATATATATATATATATATATATATATATATATATAGTCAGATTACGTGTGACCGTATAATTACAACCAGAGTAACATGTATCTAATTAATTGGTTGTTCATGACTCAGTAAACTTTTAACTTTCTTAAAGTCACAGTAGCATATACCTAAGAGAGAAGAGATTAAAGGATATTTCAAAATTCGTACCAGAGTAACAAAAATACATAACAAAACAAGATAAATACATAATCTTTCCTCTTCTCCATAACTAAACTACTCTACACAAGACAATCATCATAATCTTTTATTTATAAATATTTTAATTATTGCTGAAATTTCGTCATGATCATGCCATTGATTAATCTTTTATGAATTTCATAAAGGGTTCATTTCTCACCACAATACACTATTCAATCAAGAAATGGATCGTTCGAATTTCGCAAATGCATCAAGCATCAGACACACTTCAAAACATCGAACTCTTTGACATTCACTGAGTTCATGTGAAACACATTTCTCGAGTTTCTTCATCTTGCCAATTTTCTCGAGATGATTCGATATTGTTGAAATGCTGACATTCATTTCTGAGACATTTCTTTGACACTGACGTGAGTTTTATTCGACTTATGTTTTCAAATGTTGAATGTCAATTGCAAATGGACGTCTTTTACTAATTTGATCTTCAAGAAACCATTGCTTTACTGTACGAACACAAGTGGATCCTTCACCTGTTAAACGGCAGCAGTTTAGAATTCATGCAAAAAACACTAAATGCATCTTTTCTTTTTTATGTTCAAAATTAGGGGTACATAATATTTTAATTTAAATTCTGAAAGAGATTGATATAAAATTAACAAAGAGCACACAAAAATAGTTAGTAATGAGTAATATAGTTTTTGAAACTATAATAATAATATATCAGAACACAAAAGGTTTATTCTAAAATCGGGCATTATTTTCCAAACAACCTAATAAGAGCAAAGAAAAAAATGGAAAGATTAATAAAAATAGTTAATATCTACAGTGATAACATGGGATCGGAGTTTGTGATAAATAAATCCATATTAATAATAAAGTTTTGAATACAAATCGAATAGAACTGACAGACACCAAAATAATCAAGACAAAGGACTACTATTTTTGTGGCCCAATAAATATACCGAAATAAAACTAAATTTATATGTGGGTAGTATAGTTAAAGATGGGGAACCTTCTGACTGGTCAAAACTGAAACACAAATCAATGAGTCAGTGGATAAAGAACCAGTGCACAAGGCTCTGCATTCTATGGTTATGTGAAAATCAAACAATATGGTAGCGGATTCATTAGCATCGACAATAATCCATATGGACAAAATGGGACTTAAATATATGCACAAAAATTTGTTACATCTGTGTACCGGAACACTCATGTTTACTTGATTACGCTGGGATTCATTTTTTTCATAGACGGTATAAAATTAATCTTATAAAAACCTTAGTATTTCAAACCTTATTGATCTGTTCTGCAAATTAATTAGAACAGGAATTTGAATCTAAGTAAAAATTTTGTTGTAATAGCTATCATCTAGACGTAGTGAAATCTAGAATTAGTGCTAAGATTGCACAGTTCCCTAAGTAAAAAGAATTCCAAGAGGACATGTTCTCAATTTTATGTCGGCCAGATTCTAACTTTCATTTAAAAGTTTTTAATCAAATCAAGACAATCTTCCTTATGTAAATAGAAAAAAAATGGTTAGAACTAAATGTGATTCAGAGTCTGTCTATATTTCTGAGATGAGGTATTATGTACAGTATTTACATTAGTCGGACTATTGTCCTCATCTTTGTCGCCATATTTGTCACAACGTTTCGGCCGTTGTACGCTCCGGCCTTCTTCGGCCGAAACGTTGTGACAAATATGGCGACAAAGATGAGGACAATAGCCCGACTAATGTAAATACTGAATGTGATTCGTTTATAAAAATATAACTGCCTCAATATATTATTGATACGCGTCTATTTTCTTTTTCATGTTTCCCTTTTTAGTCGATTGTACACAAAAAAGAATTTCCTCGATCGAGTTCTGATAAGTGTGAAGCGATACACACTGTTATTATTTTTTACTTATTTTCGTATTGCCAACTACTGTATTGCCAACTCGTGGCATTTTCGTATTGCCAACTAACTTTTTGTCTCTTAATTGTACTAAGAGAAACGAACATTTTCAGACATATACTTCTCGAGATGCATATTGTTGGAATCGTGGGGCAAGAATTTATATTAATAATTGCAATGGGAAGAGTTTTCCTGCTTAGACAATTAGCATTCGAAATCCTGACATACTGTTGGTCTTCAGTCATAACATAACGTGATACGGATGATCACACTAAACAGTTTTCTCTGAAGGCTTTCTCAAACATATTCTTGAGGCTTTCACAAAGATATAAGAAAACAACGTTACCCCAAAATTAAAAATGTTCTTTTTAAGTTTTTTTTTCTTGGCAGTACTCCATCGCCCAATAATATAAGGAATTATTTTTAGTGAAAACGTATATAAGAATGGACACGCAAATGTTTATAACAATCTAAGTAACACTTGAGTTTTGAGTTCTTCTAGGTAAAACATCTCTAAAAGCACAACAAAAAGTGTAAATAAGCATCGATAGAGTTAACGTCTGCTCCTAATTGAAAACGTCTCTCTGGACAGTATATTGTTTAAATTGGCAGGTTTTTCCTGGCCAAAACCAATGTTATGAGCAAAATCCTATGTTTATATGGGCAACGTTAGAATTAACGTCTTTTCTTGAGTGAGAACTCGTTAGAAAATAAGGCCAATTATGTCAATAGGTAAATGTAGAATTGATGAATTCTCCAGTGAGTAAATTGAATACAAATGTATTTTTATCCGATTCCCACTTTATTACAAATAAGCAATAAGGATTTTCTTAACAAAAGGGCGATCGAGATAAAAGTAACCTATTCATGGATCGATGTAAATCTTCAAGCGTCTAAGTTTCTCACCAATCGAGTAGGATGGGTTTTCCTGGTGAAGCATGAAAATACTACGAGTTTAGATTTACCGAGATATATTAAGAGAGTCTCTTGTTCATAGCACGCAAGCTTATCGCAACAGTGAGTGTTAACATAGACATTAGCAAATCTTACCCTCGAGTGATAAAAGTTAGATCAACCTATCGTTGGGTATTTATTCTGGTGCACTCAATGCATTCTATACACTCCTATTGAATACACACTGATTTCAAAGGATCGATTTCCATGTGAAATAAAAAATTGAAAGTACTTTAACAGTTTACATTTTTAGTCAAATGCTTCTCCAGGAATGAAGGATTATTCAAAATACATCAAAATGCATTATTTCTTTGATAGCAATCCAGAAAGTTTGTATGTCTGCATGTATTTATATGTCTGAAAGTGTAAACATGAATAGATTCAAGGTAATAATTTTAATGGGTGTGTACTTTTTGTGAATTTCTGTGTATTACATCTATTGAGAATCAAAATCATTGCACTAGCAAATGATCTCGTATATTAACTTACTATCATTTTACAGTAGTTGCCCATCTATTGCTAGAAACAACTTATTATCCTTGTACTTACGTACACCTTTATTTTCGTTAATGTTTAATTTTCAATCTTCATGAACATTCAGTTGTCATAATTATGTTTTGATTTAATTTACGATTGCGTACGAGAGAAAGCAACAAAGAGAGAACAAAGAGATAGATACAAATCGGAGGCGTATAGAGGAAAACATTTTGAAAAAAAGAAGATAGGGACAAAGAAAAAAACAAACTTTTCGCCACATCATCATAATCATGATAGTCATGCTTATACTTGCACACACATTCGTAAGGTACCACAGAAAGAGTATTGGTTCTAATATCAACTGATAACACCGGTGTTAAAAAAAAAAAAAGATTAACATCAACAAAAGGGCGTAGCTTCAATACGTCACGATATCACTAGACTTTGTTGTTATTTGTCATAATGTATGAATAAAAATCAATTCTGGCGCAGTCTATAATCAAACTCGGAATATCTTAGGATATTTTCTTTTTATTCGATATTGTCATCTCAAATATCAAGCTTAAGTTAGCGATAAAACATCAGCAACCCACTTGAAGTTTTACCACTTATGTTTTCTGTCTTCTGCTATCGAATCTTCATATTTTCCAAATTACGTTTGTCTCTACGCATATGAATGTATAACGAATATGTTCTCTGTTCATACAGAAAAGCAATTTGATTGAAAACTCTAAGCAAACTTTTTATGATTTTGAGATTGGAATTGTATAATTCCGATCTGCTTTTTAAAAGCTCCTGAAATACAATTTCCAACAATAAAACATTTTCCGTCTTTCTCTTGCGCCCCCCCCCACATAGATAGATAGATAGATAGATAGATAGATAGATAGATAGATAGATAGATAGATAGATAGATAGATAGATAACTTCATTGGTTTCGGCGTAGATTAAGACTAAGCACTAATTCATTCTTTTTTTTCCTGGGGAGTGATTGCGAAATATTGTCTGATTCAAAAGGATCGTAAGTAAAAAACTTTCAGGGGGTCAGTTTCATGAGACATTCACATGAAATAAACATAGTTGCTGGCAGATTAATAATTTCTATTTATATCTTCTACCTTTGTAGATGATATCGCTTCTATGAGTCTCTGTACAGATATTCTCAGCAATAACACCACAATATTGTTAACAGATATGGACATGATTTTTAGCGACTTACTTTTTCCCGTAGATGACTAACGACCTGTGTTTTTCTGCATGCTTAAATATCCTCTCGGTTTGCTAATGTATAATGTACACAGGTAAGTACTTTTAATATGATTGTACATAAGCTTCCATGACTGTCTCAAAGTGAGTTGGTGCTCTAAACACATGGTTTTAGATATTTATAGCCATATTTCAAGTTTTTTTTTTTTTTTGGGGGGTTCATCCCCCTTGTACCATAGAAACCTTTAATAAACAGTGCTCCAAATTATTACCTACATCATAACTAAAATTTTGATATTTTTTTTATAGTAGACTCAAGGTGAATCAAACAAAATTTTGGTGAAACCTTTCGGAGGCTCATACTCATTCGGGATTTGAAAATTGAATAAATGAAGAGCTTATTCAAAAAAGTGTAAATTAAAAAAATGTTTAGTGCAGCAAATATCCGATTGCATCCAAAATCTCGACAACGCATTACTTTCTCTGTATAATTTAATAATTGGCTTTCTGTAGCTAACATCCAAGAAGTTAGCGACTGCAATTCTTGATCTGATTCTCCACATTCAGCTACAATTTGCCTTCTTGTAATGGAGCCTTTTTCGGTTTTTATGTCTCAAACTTGTGAAGACCTGAAACAAACAACTCCAGATTAATTTCATTCATCTATGAATTGTAAAATCACAAGATTTATAGCTGAATATGTCATTCCCAATTACAATTTGACAAATTTGACGCTAATTCCTCCTGCCATAAGAGAGACTAACAATATTATTATATTAGTATTAGAGGTTATTATATTTTTCATTTTTATAGTAAGTTGGACATTTTAACGAATATATTTATATTAATATCAGATCTGTGTAAAACAACAGATAATTTATTTGTGCCAGGTCGTTGTACACACACACACACACACACACACACACACACACACACACACACACGTGTGTGTGTGTTAATAAATAGTATGTATGTGCATGTGCGCGCACGCGCGTTTTTACCTGTGATCAGATAGAATATGTAGTTATTACTTTATTCCTCTATTTGTATAGTTAGCTATTTTATCAATAAATAATGTCATTTGTATCTTCTTTTCTCATGTTTCTGATTATCTTTGGTTTAAAAATTCACTCTTTTCATCTGGTTACTTTATCCATAAAAGACTATAATTTTGTTCAATTGCTTTAAAAGTATCGCTTCCTCACTTGTTTAAATAACAAGCGAGGAAGCGATAAAGCAACTGAACAAAATTAACAAATTTGTTGGTAAGGCATACTTTACTCAAGAATGGATTTAAATGGATAAAAATCAGAGATAAACTGCCAATGTTCTCTGTTCTTAAATCCAGGAAATGGGTATGGGGAATTAAAAATGGCAAATGCCAAGAGGGACGAGCAGATACAATGTAGATGATTAATGAACTCAAAGTGTTTGTTTTTGTGCATGCGAGGGATAGAAAGAGTAAACAAATGCTCGTAAGCTCGTCTTTTGTGTTATGTGGCTGTTATTGCAGAATTATAAATGCCTGCATGGGCACAGCTGCTGGCAAGCAGATTCAAGAGAATCGTACGTATATATATATATATATATATCACTACCTGATTCTATGAGAAAAATTCACAGTTCCACTTTTACTTTTACAATAATTATTGCATTACTTTTAAATGAAAATCGTTAGCTTAGAGCCAAATGTTTAATTAATTACTTATATTATTTTTACACACACAAACATATTTTCGCACACCTGAAGATGACTCATGTGAGTTAAAAAAATAATCAATTTCGGATATTTTTTTTACATCTGCAGCAGTCAAGTTTGAGAAAAGTGATTTGTAATTTAGAAAAGACAATGAATAATTTCAATAGATATATAATGTCTATACTTGTATTCTCTCAGAACATCACACACACACACACACATATACAGACACACACATATACAGACACACACACACAAAATATATATATATATATATATATATATATATATATATATTGATACAAGTTTCATTAAATAATATAGACAAGTGTTGTCTATTTATTTTATGTAAATTCTTTTCATATCGTCTGATAAGCTTAATAACATTATCATTAAACGTAGAAAGAAAATCACAATATTGATACATATTTTTTTAATCCTATCTGAGCTTTCGGCTTACATAAGCCATTATCAAAGATGACAATTACATTACAATATATTAAGCAATACACGGACAAGACAGTGATGATAGTCTGTTTCTGTTTGCATGGAAGATTTCCAAGCAACGACAGACTCGTACATATAAGACGCTGGAAGCGAAAATCGCACTGCAGCTCATGACATCACACATGACCACGCGAGAGTGAATTCGAGAAGTATTAAGTATGGGAAGCCGTTGGTATAAACCAATGGATTCTGTTACCAATTATAGGCATTTAAGAATATTTGTGGAGATTTCATGATTTATTTTGTTTAGGTTAGGTTTCAATTGTTTTATATATATAGATTCAAGAATTTTTAAAAATTTTCTTTTCATTTTTGTTTATTGTTTTCATGTTTAAGTATAATTGTGTTTTCAACAAGGATTTTCCGGAATTGTGTATGGGTCCAGGCATGTTGTTTTAAATGCCTAAAAATGTTAGAGTTATCATTCAAATGTAATATCAAGCGTCGTGAAAGTGAGTTTGTGGTGTGACCAACATAAATATTATTTAATTCGTTGGAGATACGACCTCCCAAAGGGCACTTGAATTTGTAAACGATGTTGTTTTTTTGCAAATCGCTAACCGGGGGAGAAGAATCATTGCGAATAATTGAGTTGGATATACTAGATTTAGTGTAGTATATTTTTTTGCTAGGATCTGTTACAGATATATTAGTATTTACTAATTTTATTAGTATATTTTCATCTTATTTATAATTAGTATGCATTTGATTCCGATATAGTAGATTAATATGTTTGAGATTAGTAGAAGCAGTATTATTTGCTTAGTATTGAGATTTATAGGAAAGCATCTTATTTGTTCATCAACTATATAGTTTGGTAAGCTATTATTAATAAGTGTTTTTTTTTATATTCTTTAGTTCACTGTAAAAAATCTGTTTTTTGGATGAATTAGTTTCTGCACGATGTATTAGATTCTTTATAATTGCTATTTTGTAGTAATATGGGCATTCGCTCTTGTAGTTAAGTGTACATGAATTTATGCTGGTAGGTTTTTTGTATGGCGAAATAGTAAATTTGTTATCTGTGTTTATCAATATGTCAAGGAAGTGAATTTTATTAGTAGTATTGAGTTCATACGTGAATTTAAGGACAGAATTATTTTGTTATTATTATTATTATTATGATCTAAGAAAGGGACTTCAGTAGTACAAACTAATAGTAGTTTCCGCAATATATTAGGATTAATTTTTTAAGTTGGGGTAAAGATGAGTTACTGTATATATTACTTATAATTATGTCAATAGTTTCACTAACAGGGACATTGGTAAATAAGTTTTCAACATCAAGTGAAGCTATGATTTCATTGTTGGGTTTTTCACATTTTAGGATTTGGATTACTTCTAATGTTGACTTAACACTATATTTACTAGGAAGGTAGGGAGTAGTGATTTGGTTAATGTATTTTGTTAGCTGATATACAGGAGAAAATTTGTGATATGATAGTTAGGTTTATGTGTTTTTATAGTGCCGTATATGTAACCAGGTCTATAATCAACAATTTTAAGGAGTTTTAAAGAGTTCTGTTCAGCATTATTAGCATTAATAAGTTTATTAAGCTTTGATTTTAGTTGGTTGGTCGGATTCTTGTTAAGTTTTTTAAATATTAACTGAATTCAAACATACTGGGTTTCGTACACGTTTTAATTTGAAGATCTGTCAAGTAAATCTTCCAAATTTTGCACAGTAAAGCCCTTATTTTTGTATACATTTCTGTGACCAAATGTAGTGAACTGGGTTCATTTCTGAGTTATGTATTTTTCAGAATTATGCATTTTTTTTTTTTTTTTAGAAAAACCGAATTTTCTTAGAAATGATACAGGATCAGAAATTTTCATTTGACAACATTTTGACACTGAACAAATTGAGATACTATTGATGATTTGCTAACACTACTTTTAGTTAAAAAGATGTAAATCTCTAATTATTGGCTTCACACATGTTTTTCATAGTACTTTTGTTTGGATTTACGCAGGAAAAAAATGGTTTTAAAACTATTATCTCGTTAACCGAATTCATCAAAAAAAATTTTTCTCTCTCTCTCTCTATCTTTATCTCTCTCTCTCTCTATCTTTATCTCTCTCTCGCTCTCTCTCTCTGTGTATGTGTGTGTGGCATATTTATATGCCATGCGTGATCATGATACATAACTGACGAAGCAGATTTTTTCCCGCAGTAGGTTGTCATTTCTTTCTGCGGTAGACCAGTTGCCATCCAAGGCTATAGAACCCGGTGTGTTCTGCTATTTACCCATAGCGGCGGGGGTGGGGGAGAAGAATAGGATTCATACCTTTCCTAATGGTATTAGCACGAATGTAATGGATTTGACTGGAATTCGAAATCGGCTCTCCGATTCCTCAATCTGAGCTGAGCAGCTATCCATTACTCTACCGTACCTCCAGGTATCTATTACTCCACCGTGCCTCTCTCTCTCTCTCTCTCTCTCCCTCTCTCTCTTTATATATATATATATATATATATATATATATATATATATACTACATAATATATAACATATATAACTACACCAGAATTTAAAGACTTACTTAAGGCCGAGGCATTCAAGGATCGGCATAAAAGCAGAAACTCCTCAAAAATACTTCCTAAACAACTGAAAATTGCCGCACAAGAACTACGCAACCACCCTGACATAATTGTAAAAAAAGCTGATAAGACCAACATTTTTGTCATCCTAAACAAATTGGATTACAAAAAAACTTGACCACACACTCCATGATCACATAAAAAAAAAAAAAAACTTAAACAAAAAAACTTAAACAAGAATATTTTGTAGTAATATGGGCATTCGCTCTTGTAGTTAAGTGTACATGAATTTATGCTGGTAGTTTTTTGTATGGCGAAATAGTAAATTTGTTATTATTTGTGTTTATCAATATGTCAACTTAACTGTGAGTCTCCTGTCCTCAAGTTATTTTAAAAATACATGCGTGTGTTTAAGCTAGTGATCACAAATAATTAGATTCTCCACATGTATGTCACTGTTCATATTACTTATATGCCCATGTCTATGACCCATGGTTAAATAACATGTCACTGTCTGTACAGATACTAAATAGAACTTAGTACGGTACAGGGTAACCATAGTGGGATATTTTGTAAGTATCTAAGTGACTAGTAATAACAAGATAAGCATGCAAGACATCCCTGCAAGATGTATAAGCGCTCAAGAGTTAATTAGAAATCCAAGCAATCATGACTTTCATTATTGCCAACAAATCAATAAAATATAAAATATAAATATTTTTTCTAACAATGAGGAAGTGTAAAAACCGGTCAAAAAAGGTCATATTTTGTAACGTGCGTCGAACTGAGAACTATTCAGGACCCTCTCGTTTATATATATCTATCTCTCTCTCTCTCTCTATATATATATATATATATATATATATATATATATATATATATATGTGTGTGTGTGTGTGTGTGTGTGTGTGTGTGTGTGTGTGTATATTTAAAAAAGTAGATTCCTACTTATCTATACTGTATACAAATCCTGGAGAAGGAGATTAGGCATAATAAAAACAGAAAGACAAAAAATAGCGTAAAATTTACAAGTACGAGATATTAGAGTGGAGAATTTGCTACACAAATCTAAGTATCTACCTTTCTACTAGGAAAATCAGCCTTTTTAATTGTAACATGTACTCGGAAAACGACCTCCACAAAAAACTACGTAGATAGCTGAGTAGAGAGTGGCATGTAAAGAGATATAGGAGTATACGTGTGCTCAGAAACAGTCTGCTGCTTATGACGTCATTCTCCTTTGCATAATGAAACTACCATCACATAGTTTCCATAGCATAAAATGAAATTGGAAATGTTATAAAAGCAGCAGCGTCTACTGTAGCCAGTTCAATGGAAATATTCACGTCTTGATTTTATGTCCCTGTGTCTTCACGTGCGCATGCGTATGTGTGCAGTTGTACTACGAATACTGATTTTGAGATTAAAATTAATCTATGTAAATATCTGTTTTGAAAGACTTTTGTGGTCCCTATCGAAATAAACATATATTTTAAAACGATAATCTTAATCATAAATTATTCCACTGTTTAAAGCTACTAAAACCACTTGTTTTTGTTTCCCGCGTCAGTCATATTTCTTGTGTATATGCACACGTATTGTGAAAGAAATGATGGTAATTACTGATTGGTATTTGGTAGGGATAATTCAAAGGAGGACATTAATCCAAAAAGAGCTTGAAAACCAAGCCTTGTGAGTGAAATTGGGTAGAGGGAACCCTTGGGCCCGTCGATAGCTGTGCTAGTCATCGTTCAAATTGTTGATCACGCTTGATAACACGCTCTTTCCAGAAACTGTAACAAAGCTCTTCTCAGCATAGTTACAGTATGAAGCACAACTGAAACTGAACTGTTGAAGAAACACAAATGCGCCTGAGCAAGCGTCTACAACAAGGATTGGCTAACCGCCCGAGTAGACGGGTATCCTCGAATACGAGTGGCCAGGTATATATATACCAACAAAATGGATGCTTTTTTTCCGAAATAAAGAAAAAAAATCGCTAACACTTTTTTTTAAAAACTATTTACCCCAAATTCCGGAATTATCGGATTCAAACGAAAATTTTAGTACTTATTCATTAATGAATGAATTGTATACTAAATGTTATTTAATTAGAAAATTTTGTGGAAATATTATTTTGGGGGTAACTTTTCAATATTTCGTATGCACTTATTAATTGGCGGAAATCTTTTGCAGTTATATAAATGAAAATTTATTTCAGTAAAAATTTTATGCAATATCAAGTGTGAACATAGGGAAAATTCATTCCGAATCTTAACAAAAATAATTCAATAAAACTCAAAAAATATTTTTGGAGAATTAACTTATTAAAACACATTTTTTCCTTTCAGAAAGGATACAAAAGAATCTACATTAAATTAATATTAATTAAAATTAAATTTTATTTTACAAAAGAATTATTTTTTTCGTTGCTGTTCATCGCAAACAATTATTTTATTAAATAAAGACATGTTTGGAAAATAGAAAAAATTACAGATTAATGCCATTTTCGAGTGTGAACCTTTTTAAAAAATAATTTTATTTTATTTTTCCTTTTAGCAACTGTTAGTTGTGTGGGTGTACAAAAGGGAAATAAGGTTGATTTCTCTCCTTTGACCATTCATAAAAGCATATAGTATGAAAACTAAACTATTGGTTATACAGGATTATAACAATTTTACGGATAAAACTGGAATAAAGGCATCACTTTGCCAATGAATAATTAAGAACGAACTTAAAGTGAACACAATTAAAATTATTAGTTCAATTATCAATTCTGCCTATTTTTCTGTTAGTATCAACTCCGCTGTGTTAATACATTTTCTTAAATTCAGAATTAAAAAGTAACATTGGGTGCAATTAGATATTTTATGGCATGAAATATTTAAGAAAAAATAAATAAAAGCTATGAATTAAAGTAAAAAGTATCATTTAATTTTTAAAAAAAAAATAATATTTTAATGTAAAAAATTATTCATTCTACTGAGTTTAATAAAGGTGTATAGAATAAAAAATATATTCTTAAAGTTGGTTAAAGATAATTTATTTTAAGCATAAATACCTATTTCTTGATTATTGTACTGATCGTATTTCGTATTTCTTTAATTTAGTTTATTTAATTTTTCACTTAAAAAAGTCACGGGTGTTATAGAATTTTTGCGTTTAACCTTTGAACCCACAGGCAAATACACGCTATTTTCATTAGATTCCAAGTAAAAAGTAAACGTATCTCTAGGACAAATAAGGATATTTAAGAGATTTTAAAATTTGCAATTTACATTTTCGTCTATAATAATGGTGGTTGACGAAAAAACGTGCTAATGTGATAAAGATGCCTAAACAGTTTACACACGGAAATTAATGTTTTTTTTTTTTTAAGCCGGATTAGCTATTATATTTAAAATAAAATAAAAATTTAACTTCAACCTGCAAAGAGTTGATAAGTCGTAGATTAATGTATTTAATCAGTCAATCAATAACATCTCACTTTCAAATATTTTAAAATTATTTGAAATGTGTTTTTCGGAGCTTTTGGAAAAGGAGGTGGCGGCATATATATATATATATAATTATTTATTTATATAACGTACAGCGAGTACTGGTGAGTACAGAGATACGCAAATAGTGAATCAAATCATCCCACGATTTTACATAAACATATTGGTACAATCCAGATTAACACCTCTAGAAATAAGGAAATATTTCACAAAACTAAAGTTAAATATGTAAGCCTTAGGAAATGTATGGTAAATTCAACATGGAAAAAAACATAAACGATGAAAATAAAAAAGACACCGCAACGGTTTATGAATAAACTACCTTTGCAGACACAACATGAAAACTAATATCCGTAGGATCTTCCTAAATTTAATTAATAAGCATTTCAAAACTTCACCAACATTAGAGACTACATGTAACAAAAATATCATAGAGATCAGCTACAGCTTCGTTACAATTACAGAAAAATCAATATCACATCATGACAATAAATTATTAAGTAATTATTATATCAATTGCAAAATAACAACACCAACAATAGAAAGAATAAAAATGCAACTGACGAAATAATAAGACCTGTCCTTTAAACAGTCAATACTTTATTGATAATATTATGCAAAGAGCTATTATAAAATATGACAATTAGCAGAAATACTATATTAGCTCAACTGAAACAGAGCATAAGTAACGATAAATGCACAAATAAAGTGGATCACAACCTATTATTACGTGAGAAATGATGGCAAGATCTAAATCTTACAATGGTAAGAGAGACTGCTGTGATCTTTGCCTGACCATTCTAAAAATATATAGATGACCCAAACTTACTAAATAAAAGAAATGAATTAATGGTAACATGTAGGCATAAAAATAAAAAAAATATATTTTAAAAAATGAACCGAATTGAATTCAGTACTTGCCATCACTCAGCATGTTATGTTTGCATTATATTTACTCGTTTATTTTATTTTATTATATATATATATATATATATGTGTGTGTGTGTGTGTGTGTGTGTGTGTGTGTGTGTTGTTGTTGTTGTTGTTGACGTAGTCCTGGTTGGTTAATTGTAATCCTTGAACTGAAACCATAGATGCCGACATTGGCGCCTTAGGCAGCACTAGCAGATAACACGGTGTTTAGAGCACACACTGCCATAACTTAAAACACTTGCTCGCCTTTGGTGTCGATAGAGGGAACGCTAAACCGCACCATGTACGTGCAAAAACTACCATTGTAGTTTTCCAGCAGGAATACCCGCCCAATTGAACCCCGTGCTAATCAACAATCTCTGCAAGATATTCGAAAACTTCCTTGGCTGACAGGTTCGCCAGACATGTCCCATACTGAACTTGTATAGAACAAGATGTTACAACGCATAGACTCATTAATTTAGCCCACCTACAATTGTATGCACGTGAGAGTACTGGCATGAAGAATACGATGTATTAATATGAAGTCTGAGTGCTGTTGATACACACCTTACAACCTGTGTTGTAATATTCACAGAGCCGCAATTTTATTTTTTGTTAATGTGTTTCAATTTTTCATCTGCCTTAATTCTGTTCGCAAGTCAACCTGTATCAATATCTCATTTTAGACTATCTGTTTTCACTTGTCTAATTCGAGATATCTGCAAACTTAAAACTACCACATACTAATTAAATTTTAAATTCGACGAAGTCGCTCTACATCTAATCCATCTGTGCTCGTAAAACCTTTGATATATCTGCAAGTGTTTAATTGCTCTACCTATACAGAATTTCAGTGTCAACTATTTTCATACAGACAAGTTTGTGAGTGCGCATGCTCATGATGATTTGGTCTTATTCTTTTGACAATAATGATTTGGGCTTTACTCACATTCACAGGCATGATCTTATATTAATTACTCATAATATCAATGGAACGGCAAGAAACATGTTTTAAACAGCAAAGACCGGACAAATTAAGATGGTGAGTAACAATGCCAGTAACAAAATTGACTATAACAATAATAACAATAACAATTTAATGTGTATTAAATCAATAGTATAATAATTGTGCTATGACTTTGTATATAGATTATCTTCATATGGTAAGGGGACACAATAAGCTCCACAAATAACTTATCGTGTTTGAGCATGAAACCAAGCAAAGATAAAAATAAAAGCTCTGGACTGTGACAATAAAAGTTTGTAATCTATAAATCCAACAAATATTCTTCTCAATATTTCTGCTGGCAGAACAGCATTCTATACGCATGTCACTTTCGGTAACTGACATACTCTTATAGGAAATAAACCCTATTTCCAACACAAGTTATATACCCACATACATACCATATTAAAACACACCCAAACTTTATTTTCTACCCAATAACAGACACTATTATAGACATGCCAAAAAGTTCCACAGTACAATACATACCGTTTAATTTAAAGTGTCTATTGGTTATGAAATATTTGACCAATCTGTGAAATAGAAACACTATGTTTTCTCGAGCCTACTTTCAGGAAAGTTTCTTAGAAAACCCCACAGATTTCGACTTTCAGACTGAAGAGAAGCCGTGGCTACGTAACTTTTAATTCCCCCCCCACACACACACGCATGCTGAAAGGAACATGTGTCGGCGAATTCAAATGAATAATCTCCAGCAACGACAGAAGAGATCATGTTGGGACTTCAAACGTACCATCTCCAACAACAAAGACGGTCAATATATCTTCGTTACCGATAAAAGTCTTTTTTTCTCAACAACATTTTTACGGTGGGCCAACTATTTAAAAGTTTTTTCTCAACAATAGCTTTTTTCTGTTGATAAGTCATTTCTAAATCTTTTCTAAAGTCTTTTCAAAACGCAGATTTTCTGAGTACCAATTACCCAAATACTTTGACTCATCTAAAATCTACTTTTATTCCTTTTTGAATTCATGTACATATGTTTGTAAATACAAATGTTTATATAACAAGCAGGCATGCCCATGTTTTCTTTATTGTCATTTTATTTTGTTTGGTATTCGGACGTTCGGATTTAGTATTTAAAAAATGGACGCTAGAATTACCTACACTCTGAATGGAATCCTTTAGCACACACACACACACACACATATATATATATATATATATATATATATATATATATATATATATATATATATATATATATATAAAATCATAAAAAAACATAATAATAAAATCCTGGAAACACACGCGCGCCAAAACAGTATTAATAAAAATCCTAAACTAAAATCAGGCAAAAATAATGATAAATTATGTGATTGTAGAAACCCTACTGCTCGTTGGAAAATAAATGCCTCATAAAATCCGTCGTATACCAATGCACTATCTCATCCATTGAGAGTCCTAACACCGATAGGATATACATTGGGTCAACGAAGAATGAATTTAAAATTAGGTGGAGGCAGCATAAAATAATATTAGAAGTAGAAATCAGACATCTCTATCCAAATATTTTTGGCATTTAAAAGAAATGAATAAAACACCAAAAGTAAAATGGAAAATGATAAATAGAACAAGAACTTGTAAAACCTGGGATGACCCATGCCCTTTATGCCTACATGAAAAACTACACATAATTAAGTTTCTAAATAATGAAAATTTATTAAACCATAGACATGAGTTAACGGTTTTTTGCCGGCATCAACAAAATTTCGCATTAAATAATTAGCATTAAAAAAATTTTTAAAAAATCAAATTTCATAGTTTAATAAAGGACTAAAAAGCTTAACCCAATCATTAAAGGGAAAAACGCTTTATGAAGTCGTCAAAAAAAAAACAAATTGTAGTTCAGTGCGACGCATTTATACACGAAACAGCCCATTGAAAATAGATAAATAAATAAACAAATAAAATAAACAAAATTATCCAGGCACTTAATGGCATTCCATGGTGCCAAAATCTATCTTTCTCTGTGAAGAAAGACATAATTCGCTTTGAAATAGACACCCCACCCAACCTCAGCTTGACCTCTCCCTGAAGATGACTGATATGTGGATAAAAATGGTCGCCCCAGCCGTTTCCATAGTAACGAATGAACACACTTATAACGATACATAAATTTCAAAATTGGTTATTCCTAAATTTTCGCTCGAGGATGAAACAGGGCTTGTTACTTTAATTCAATTTAATTTTGATAATTATATTGATGGTTTCGGCTCTCGTTTTTGAAACATGAGAACTCTTATGTAGCGAAGGAATCATATTTTTAAAAAATAATTATAATCTAAGCTCTACTTCTGATTTTTAAAAATAAAAATAAAAATACTAAAGAACCCTGGATTATTTACCTAGCGTGTTCTTTCCTATTTTCTACATACCTGCACACACACACACACACACACACACACACACACACACACACACACACACATGAATGTACAAGAAGAGACACACATGAAGAGACAAGAGGAAAATATATATTTAGCCGACGTGTGTCGTCCTCTGAGAACTTTATCAAGGCAATGTAGGATTTATTATGCTGCATGTGTTTATGTACATAGGCGATGGATGTCATTTAGCAAGGATTATAAATTTGAGACCGTTCATGAATGTTCATCAGGTGGTTGAATGGTCAGTCAAAGCATGTGGAGTTGACAAAAAGGCATAATTCAGTCTGGTAAAGTAAAGTGAACGTTTAATATTCAATAATATTTTTTTAATGAATATTGCTTGGATTGTAATTAGATTGTTATGGTATGCGATGGACGTTTGTGCTGTACATCTTCAAAGGCTGCAGTGATGGATTTAACCGTTTTTGGTTTTTTTTCAGCATATTTATTGTGTATGTTGGCTTGGGAAAGTAGTAATTCTTTCAGGAAAGGTGAGATTGGAAAAAATTACTAAAGAATGAATGAATTACTACTTTCCCAAGCCAACATACACGACAGCAATAATAATTTGGAAGGCCAGAGGGTCCCCGGAGTTCTAAAAACAGCAACTACAAAAGAGGACAACAAGCATTTATTGCAGTGTTTGGAGAGAACAGGAGAACATTTCTTTAAGATGACTGAATGGATGCCGTCAAATCCGCATGCTTTGTGCGGATCTAGTTTAGAAATGATAGAAGCCAAGGACGGAGTTATGCACATATCACTCAGTAGAATCTCGACTCTAAGGGGAAAATCTATCAGAGATAATCCAGATAAGTCGAAAATAGAGATGTAAGAGAATTTTCGAGCAAAGCACTATGCTTTTTCTGTAGTTGATGTCAATACTTCAAACTGATTGAAAACTCCTGCAGAGCTCTCAATCATCTCTAGAATCAAACTTACGAAAGGCTATGTAGTGTTTAATTATTTCAGCAAATAGTGACTGCTTCTTTGAGGTCATTCTTGTACTCATTACCTTATTGTTATGCAGTCATAACGTTTTGACTTGTCACATACACATACATTATATTTATATTTATATTTATATATATATATATATATATATATATATATATATATATATATATATATATATGTGTGTGTGTGTGTGTGTGTGTGTGTGTGTGTGTGTGTGTGTATGTGTGTCTTTGTGTGTGTAGGTGCTTTCGTGTATTCGTAATTACAAAATAAATGTAATTTGTGGAAAATCGATTAGCAAAACTAAGATAAATAACGCTTATTTCACTTGTTATGGGCGTCAAAATCATATAACCACAACACGTCAGAACTTTCCAAGTATGCTGATAGTATTTTGAGTTATGATTTTCATATAAAGTTTTTATACACACACAGATAACTACACAGTCACCTTCCCCAGCACATCTCTCTATATCCGTTTGAAGTTATTATGAAAATCCCATAAACCTCAATAACTCGAATTTGCTTTGAAAAAAGTTGTCAAATTTTAAACGATAAGCTAAATTTTTAGGTAGTTTCAACATTTTTTTTTATTATAGTTATTGGATTTATTGTAAAAACTGAAGTCTGAAGTTATTATAGAGATTGAACTAATATTACTTTAAGGGGTATTTTTTCACAATATATGGAATGGAAAGTATGTAACAAATGCTGAAAAACAAAAAAATAAAATTGTTGAGAATGCCCACATTGAAGTTATCAAAGAAATTTCGCAGAAATCATCGAAAGATAAAGAGAGCTGTTGAAATAATTAAGTTAAGAACTAGAAGCAAAGGAAAAGCTTTAAGAACTTGTCTCCTCGAAGAGAAAGTAAACTAATGGGAATTATAGCGAAAAACAACAGATCTTTGAACCGGCTGGAATTGAGGGAGTCATAGGTGTAGAATACTTCACAAATTGGGATCTACCAAGAAACCTACTAGGAAATCTTCTCTCAGTAAAACAAATATTTTAAAGCGTCAAAATCACCATATTGGACACTGAACCTGCTGAATTAAAAAAAATCAATTGATAATAGATTGCTGGCTGTTATTGAGAAGGGTCACTATATTCAGATGTAAATACTTCAAAGACTTATATATGTTTGTTATTTGTTTTATGACAGGTCTTGATCAATTGTTGATGATTTTATTATCTTTTTGAAATAAAAAGTGATTTTCTAGTTTGGTATAGACTGCAGTTTTTATAATAAATCCAATACCTTTAATAAAACATGTTGAAACTACCTAAAAGGTTCACCCCAACTTTGTTTTGACGTAAAATTAAACGTTTAAAATTTGACATAAATTTTTCTACTCAAATTCGAGTTATGGAAGTTTATGTAATTTTCATAGTAGCTTCAGACTACTGTATATGTGTATTGTTCTGTACGTGTATGTATAAGACAAATGCACATGTAAATACGCAAAGATAAACAAATTTTCCACTGAAATAAAAAAAAATCTATCACTTTTTCATAAATATTTATATAATTATAATTTTAGCATTATCATTTAGTCTCATAACTTTTTAACTCATCTGCGTTTGTTTATTCACAGATATATATCTGCATACTGTGCAGACTTCGATCCCCTTACACACACGTACGCACATGCACTATTTTTAATCTATGCATACCTACTCCAGTAAATAATACGCCTATAGCTGCATATTTACATTAATTAAATTATTCGATTATTGCAGGAAACAAAATTCTCACGGTCTTTGTCGGATTATAAATTATTCTAAAGGCTAATTCGACTTAATGTTTTAGTATTTATAAATGACATAGGGAGTGGTTCAAGGATTTAGCTATTTTTTCAATAAGTTGTTGGTGTGCATTTAAAAGCAAAATATGTGTTATGGAAAGTTGTAAGTGTAAAATCCGATTGTCCGAAAAATCTCTGATTATTCGAAATCTACCCTCAACCTGTCAGTCTTACTTTATTACAGTCATATAAATAAAATTTTAAAATGGCGACAGCAATACGCCATTAATTTAATTTATACCTTATTATTTTTTTAATTGTTAACTAAATAACTGAAAATTCAGAGATTTCTCATAGGTCATAATCAAAGATAGATTAAATCCAACTGATGCCCCAAAGTGTTGATTCCTCAACTCTTCTCTGCTAACAACTAGACTTGCAGCAGTTGTTGTTGTTGTTGTTGTTGTTGTTGTTGTTGTTGTTCTTCTTCTTCTTCTTCTTCTTCTTCTTCTTCTTCTTCTTCTTCTTCTTCTTCTTCTATGTACCGTGTCCCTTCAGGATGTTGGCAATCATGACAGTTTTCTGTCATTTGTAACGCTTAATAATTTTTTCCTTTTTGTTATCGTTCCTAAACCTTGTCCCGCCATCCATTTTCGCAAGCTCTCGATAAGTTATGCGTTTTTTGTCTTCTGTTGTCCTTGCCTTCAATCTGTCCGGTGAGTTTAAAATTTTCCAAGCACTCTTTCCTCATTATGTGTCCTAGAAATGTCAACTATCTCTTCCTTTGAGATATATTAAATATGAGTGTCTTTTTGTTTCCATTTTCTCTATAAATTCGTTATTGCTCACATCTTCAGTCCATGGTATTCTCAGCAGATTTCTGTAGAACTACATTTCTGTTATTTCAAATCTCTTCTTCATCTGTGAAGGGATTGTTTAACAATCACTGCTCTATAGAAGGTCTGATATTACAGTTAATTACTCTTTTCTTTGTTTCTAACAATTTTTTTCTGTTTCTTAATATTTTGCTTAGCATTAGGTATCTTTTCCTACACCATTGCGCCTTCGAATTTTAGTATCGTACTTTCTGTTCTCTGTTAAAACAACCCTCATATATTTAAATTGTTGTACGTGTTTGATTTCGATATTTACAATTTGTAATTTGCATCTAAGGCTGTTCCTTTTGCTAATAATCCTGCATTCCGTCTTGTAATTATTATTTAGTCTTTTCGTTTCACTTTCCTTCACAACCTTCTGAGTTCACTACCTTCCGAATTCTTGTAATTTCCTTTCTGCTATAAACACTGTGTCATCTGCATATTAAGATTGTGGCCGCGTATCCTGATAGGTCATTTAATTCTCGGAACTGGCTCATTGAATTGAATATGTCCAGTGAGAAGACACATCCTTTTTTTACACACCTTTCTATTTTTGTATATTTACTGAACTCGTTTTCTATCCTTATGCAAGCAGTTTAATGTCAGTATAAGTTTTTGATTATTCTAATATCTTTCACAAACATGTCAAATTGACCAAACAGTTCCAACATTTCTTCGAGATCCACTTTATCAAACGCTTTTGCATAATCTATAAAACACATCCTTCTGCATTTGTATTTCTCTTTTTGATATAATTCTGAGCACAAATATCACATTCCTTGTTCCAGTGTCTGATTCTGTTGTGCAACTCTGTTCATTAGAAAAATGTTGACTTAGGCTGATTGTCTGATGGAGTTCGTTTGCACCTGACTTCTTAGAAAGTGCGATGAAAATAGATCTACTTAGGTCTTTCGGTATATCATCACTGTTATATATTTCATTTATTATGCCTGTAATCTTGTCAATATCGAAATCATCTAAGGCTGCCAGCATTTCTATTAATTCCGTTTGGTCTTGCTCCTTTGTTTCTGTTCAATTTGGCCATTGCTGATACCACTTCAGATTTTAATATTTCTGCTTCTTTTTTTTCTCTGTATTGCCTGTCATTCTCTTTCGCCGTGGAAGAGATCTCCGATGTATCAGTGCCATCTCTGAAATATGTTTCTTTCTCTAATATCATAATTCCGTCGGTTTATACATCTTGTTGATGAGCATGTCTTTTGCCCTCTGTTAGTTCTCATATCTGCTTTAATTTTGTAGCAAAAATTATTCATATAGTTCAAATATTTATTTTTTAAATTTACATTAACTTAATTAATGAGAAAACTTGTTACTTCATCCATTTGATATCATACTGGATAATAAAATAGATTCATTTCTTTAATCTTACAAAAGTTTGAGTGAGAGTGGAGAGGAGAAGGATCAATCTTCGACAATTTTGAACGTGCTTGAACGCGTATGAAATAATGCCGTTTTCACTGGGCAATCTATATTTTAAAAATTAAGGAGCCGAAATCTCTTGGTATATGAATCTACAAGTAAATATTTTTAACCACTTTTACACTGAGTTTTCTAACAGATATGATCTGGTCACAAAAAAAAAACTCTCTGCTTCTCATTTTATCTTTTGGCACTATTTTTATTTTTGCTTTCATTTTTATTTATTTTATTAACGATTAATCCAGCCCTGGTCATAACATGGCTCATAAAATCATGACAATTGATTTTGATGTGTTGGATGTGTGTTCTCGTACCGCCTCCTGACATTTTTTTCAAGTTTATGTAGGCACTTGTTGACCTGCATTATCGATCCTAATAACCAAGTGTATCTATTAATACACAGAAATGGCCCATCTGACATGTATAATGAAATTAAATACAAAGTAAAGTTTCCACATAAACATTGAAAACATTTGTTTTTATTCACTTTCGTTTTTACTTCGAATTTAAATTTTCTTTGTTATTTCTTCGTGTCTTTCTCTTTATCATCCACCTTCAACCTCTCACAGCCATCTCTCTCGAACCTGCCTGGTTTCCTCCTTTTTATATTTCCAGTGAAAGACATTCTACCTACAAGGATATTTTGTCTATTAGACTATGTTGTTTGTACTTAACATTTTAAGATATCTTAATTTGTAGTTTGTTGAGGATTTGTTTTTGTTGACTTGAGATGATGGACCTGGAAACAGAACGTGACTAATTTTAATTGTGATAAATTTACATGTTGAAAGATTTTCTATATCATTCCTCTTAATATTGTCGCTATATTTGATGTAAAAGCGAATGCACTTTGTCCAATAAACAACTGAAAATAATCACCAAGTTTACCATATGGTTACTATTATAAGACCCTTTTATAGCCAATATCTAGCATTGGGAATATATATTTTCAGCATTTCTTCAATATTCCTTGTTGAAATGAGGAAAATATTGTATGCATATGCAACTTATATGTCATGAAAATAATAATTTTTAGCATTCTTTGGTTTCTATTTCTCTCTCCAAAAAAGACAATTTCCAGTGTGTCTTAAGCTTGCTTTTATTTATCTTACTAATTTTGACTCAAGGTCAAATTTAAAGGTCCCCCAGAAGTATTACACTTAAAATATTTCCACTTGTTTAATAAAGCACGAAGCAAAATTCATATTCACAATTAACAAAAATGTAAGCAATAGACAAGCATTAATCGATATAAATGTATAGTTGGGATTGATATTGAAGCATCAAATTATATACAAAACTATATATGTACAAAAGAACACTAACATAAATACTTACGCTCGTACATACACCGACACACCGATACACTTATATATACACAAAAATATTAACACAAAAAGGTTCCTATTTTATAACAATGGTTAACAAGTTCGTTCTTCAAATTATAATATTGTGGCCTTCTGTCTTCACTAAACGTATTTTGTTTGTCGATTTTATTTCGTAGTTTTAAATGTGCAACACAAATCAAGTATATGCAAAAAAGTGCCTTTCCTCATGTATATATAATTATTTTTTTTAAATTTATAACATAAATATGTTATAAAATCACTACAAAAATAGCCATGTGGTTATTGGAATTCATTCCGCATACACCAATTATATACTTGTATATATATATATATATATATATATATATATATATATATATATATATATATATATATATATATTAGATTTTATTGTGCAAATATTGGTTTGAAACAAATACTATTGGTTAAATTTCTGGATATAAAAGATATTAAGCCAAACCGCTTATAATGTACGAGGGTGAACTGAAAAGTTCATAGGCTGACTATGAAGGAGTGATGATAGAGCTGTGAAATATTGCATGCATTAATTTCACCTCTTCTTATTAATAAATGCATTGTTTCTTTACAGGTAAAGACTGACTGTTCAAAGAAGACTTCAAAAGTAACTTATAGCGACTTCTCTTGAAAATGGTCAAAAATTGGCATCGTGGTGTTATCAAGTATCTGCAGAAAAACGGTTTAGCACCAAAAGACATTCATACTGACATGGTTGCTACATTAGGGTATAACTCTCCAGCTTTATCAACAGTGGACAATTGGGAAGCTCAATTTAGGAGGGAAAGGGAGAGTTTTGACGATAACCCAATGTCTGGGTGTCCTACAAATGCTACCACCGAGGAAAAAATGAGAGGCGACTGACTATAATCAAATTGCTAATGTTATTAGCATATCCCATTATTGAGTTGAGAATATTCAGCCCACTGAACATGGCATAATGGAGGTTTCTGCTCGGTGGATGCCACGTCTTCTGACGCCTGATCAAAAGTGCAACAGGGAAAAGTGCACGTCATGGGAAAAACTGACATTGTCTGAGACTGATGCAGTTGGTTTCCTTGAACGTTTCCTAGTCCAGGATGAGTGTTATAATAAGTATTCATTACTTTGACCCAGAAACAAAGAGACAATCAACGCAGTGGAAACACCCTTCCTCACCAGCTCCACAGACGCCCAAGTTGTTTCATCTGCAGGAAAGGTGACGTCCTCAGTTTTGGGTGATGCAAAAGGCATTGTATGTATTGACGATCTTCAAAATGGCCACATTATAAACGGAGATTACTATGGCAACTTGCTGAAGAAGTTACAGAAGGTTATCAAACCTTCTGTAACTTCTCCAGCAAACTCCCAGGACTAAACTCCCAGGAAAACTGACAAAAGAGGTTTTGTTTCATCAAAACATTACCCCAGCAGTGGTTTCAATGGCTGCTGTGCATGACTGTGGATTTGAATTGGTTGATCATTCTCCCTATTCTCCTGATTTGACAATCATCTGTTCCCTAATATGAAAAAAAAAAATTGGCAGGGAACCAGCATCACAGTGACTATGACGTCATATCTGTTGTTGAGTTCTTTTTGACCAACAGGATGAACAATCTTCAGATGTTTGTTTACCTGGAAAGAAACAATAATAAGGGTTGAAATTAATACATACAAGATTTCACAGATCTAGCATCACTCCTTCATAGTTAGTTTATGAACTTTTCAGGCAATTCTCATATATATTAGAAATATTTACAATAACATATCTGTAAGTAGAGGGAGATTTTATTAGACAGCTCAAGGGTTGTTTACCTTATTGTAAATAAATATATATAATAGTATAGTTATTAATATTTTTTTATATTTCAGTTATATAGATAGAAAGAGGATATCATAAAGTTATTGAGTCATGAGAACACAAATTCAGAAATTGCAAAATGGGTGAACATTTATTTGAACAGTTATTATGAAAACATTGGCTAATATAATAAAATATGACATAATATATACTCTTTAATTGCTCACTGTTAATCATGTCTTTAGGTTTACAAATGTTCAATTGTTTAAATATATTGACTGTGAAAGAGTAAGAGCACTGTAAGATATAGAATAATTTATGCACAGGCATCTTATATGTATATGTGGCACTGAAAATTATCAGCCTGTATCACTTCAAATCCGAATAGACATTAGAATTACTCTGGAATCTGCTCTTGTTTTGAAGGGGAGCATTTCAGCACCTCTCCTTGTATGTATTTCTGTCTATATAATTTTTATATTTATTAAATCTTAAATGATTAAATCCATTAATTTTTATATCTGTTTTTCTAAGAATTCTTGTATAAATCAAAATGATTAGCCACTGAATATGAAGGAGAGCAGGGAGAGTAAAAATGAGTACATAGATAGAGAAACATATATATGTAAATAGATATAACACAATACACAAGCTTGGATATATAGAAAGGTTGGAATAAGCTGAATAAAAATATTCAAGTTAAAACATTGAAAGAGAAAAACCAACAAAAAGAGATCAATAAACAATTAGGTAGATTATTTAACAACTATATCAAAGAAATATAGGAGAGTATATGGAATTCCTGATTAGTTGATTAAACCAAAAGCTGATGATGAAAAAAGTAAGCAAAGACAATTGGTCTTAATAATGTAAATGTTCTGCATGCAGCCTTTACAAATACATAATAGCTATGAGCAAGAAGTTTTAGTTTGTCTTTATCAGAATTCATCTTTATTTCTATAGCTGATTTATTTTAAATTGTATAACTAGTATTGTTAATATACACACTCACTTGTGTATAATAAATGCTAAATGGAATTGTGATTTGAGGATTTTAATAGTCAAGGCAACATTAGGACATTAGGGTCTTCTTCATGTAGCTCAAGCAATATGACTGGGCACATTGTCCTGTTAAATGATGTGCCTGCCATTGTAGAAGACAGTTTTCTATAAATGAGTGTGCCAGGTTTTCAATGATATTGAAGTACATGGTGTGTAACAAAGTATCTTCTACATGAGTATTAGGGCCCATTGTTCCACTGCAGAAGATTATTGTTTTACCAGGAACATCCTACTTGTCACTTGTTCAAGAGAAAGTAATTCTCATTAGAACAGATGACTTTCTTCCATTGATATAAAATCTTGTTTTAAAAACAGCACACATATACATGCACATACAAATACAAAAACATGCTTAATCTAGATTATTTACAAAAAACAATGAAAGCAGGGAAACTTGAAAGATGTGGTTTAAAATTAGGCTAGACTAACCTATGATGACACAGCCTCATGCACGAAAAGGATAAATGTACTACATATTATGATGTATTCTTACCTTTACCATGATTAAAGATGTCTTTAATTTGGGCAACATTAGTTCTTCTGTTGGTTTGTACCTTATGCAAAAGCCTCTATTAATTTCTCACATTGACAAGTTTTTGAACACTTATCCAATACTTTCTCAGCACTAGATATGAACATTGGGTACTCATTATCATTGGCTAATCATTAGCACTAGATATGAGCACATCATAAGCAGTATGATTTCAGAAATAATCTGACTTCAAAATTATGCAAATCTTTCTTCTTGCCTATAACTGTATATACATGATAAATCCAAAAATTATCCAATTATTAACATAAGATGACAAATATCACCTTACCCATCTTCAAATAACTCCCTTTAAGACTTTGCCACTGTATTTCTTCCATATTTCTAAACTATCTGCAAAGTACTCTTTCAGGACTGCTATCAGCTGCTACGTCACATCATCCTTAATCTCATCTCTACCTGGAAGTCTCTATTTCAACATTAATTTTAGCTTTGAGAAAAGCCAGGAAATTGCAGGGAGACAAATCTGACAGAATTAATTCATTAATTTTTTTGCCAAAAAATCCTGGACAGGACATGAGGAATGTGGCCTCATCAATTGCCTGACCTAAATTCAATAGAAAAACTTTGAAAGGTGCTTTAATTTATCATTTTAATTTTCAAAACATGAGTGATCTTGAAATGATTTATTAACTGGAGTGGGATAAAACTTGTGTTAATTGCTGCAAGAAGCTTACCTCAGATTATTCCAAATGCCTGACAGACATTATATCTAATAATGGACATAGTATTAAATAAGGAATGGTGTTTATTGATATTTGCCCAACATTTTTTGTGTTATTTTCTACTATATTTGTCAAAAAGTTGTCAGAAAACATCATTTTTATTTTATCTTATACACAGTATATTTCAAGTGTCTACAGCTCAAGTTGCAGGCTAATAACTTTAGCAAATATTATTTACTTAAATCTTGTGTTCAGTACTTTTGCATACCAATGTGTGTATATATATATATATATATATATATATATATATATATATATGAGTTAAAGATCAAATGCAGATGAAATATGTATTGGGATATGACATGATGATATAATAAAGAACAAACAGGAAATGTTTATCAATCTAACATGTTTCACATTTATTAAAGTTTCATCAGAGATTGAGAGAAAACAGACAAAAAGACAGAAAACACTGATATTTTCAATTATGTTTGAGTCAGTTCTCATTGGCCAGACATGTATCAATGTATTAAAAATGTGAATAATTCTATGTGTATGTAGGTTTGTGAAGATTATTGTATGTCTAAGTGGGCATCACATAGTAATGTGTATTTGTAATTGTTTATGTGTGTCTGTCTAATGGGAGTTCTGAGTTCCTTTGTGCGGTCAGCCCGTGCAGTGGGGTGTCACATGGTTCTAACTTATGGTTGAGCTCTTTAAGCATGTATTCTTTGTATTCAATAAATATAAGTTAGGCTCTTTAAGGATTAATTCAAAAAAAGATGGTGATGTAATGCAATGTTATAAGCCTGTATCTATAGTTGGTAATAATTTTATTATAAAATTTTCAATGTATTTTATCCTTAAAGAATTATGTTTTTTTTAATTAGGGCGGGATTAATGAAAGTGAAACATGCTAGATTGATGTGTGTGTGCATATGTGGTCAGAAAAAAAGATTCAGAGTAGTTTCATAGACAATATTTAGATATTTATAGATAAGTTTAATCAAATAATCAACTTGGAGTTGAAAAATCATCATGTATGTCCAAATAAATATGGGTCTGCAAAAAGACCTCATTTAATTGAATACAGTAATGATGCCTCAACTCACAATCCTTTAAAACAAGTTTATGAAAATGAGAATATATATATATATATATATATATATATATATATATATATATAATTAATAATCAAACAAATCCTTTTACCTTATGTGGGGTATAGGCTAATTAAGCAGACGACGAAAGTCCCAAGTGTGGAATGAAATGAAGTTCATGTCTATAATGTTAGAGGAAGTGGGATGTAGCAATTAACTGTGAGGAATTGATATTGGAAGCTAAAGGGTTAACATAAACCTTAACTTGCCGAAAAAAAATGCCTAATACAGAGTTTACACTTTTCACTGTTTCAGTCAGATGATAGCAGCAAACTTAGCAATTGATACAATATAATCATTTCACTTCATGTCAGTGAAAAACTTGAGACCTCCTTGAGATTAGCAACAGCTATAATGATGGAAGGCAAAAATGGTTCTTTAAGATGATTAACACTTCAAATAAAAGTTTAGGAAGGAAACCACTATCAATAAAGGAAAGAGCAGTAACAGCTACTGGACATGAGAAACCTGTTTTCCTGTAAAGTTCTTTAAAGAGAAAGTTTTATAAATTTCAACAAAAAGTACTATTAACTGCTTGGTCAATGAATACCAAATGTTTCCTTGTAGGGCTAATTTACCATTATTATTACCAATAGAGAACAGTTTTATTTTAAAGACATTAAAATTAACAAGCCACTTCTTGCCAAAGTTCACAATTGATTGTAGGTTGTTTTTGAGATCAGTTGCCAATTTGATTTTATTGAACCTATTAGATTTAATATTAAGACAAGAACAAATAGTTATATCTTATTGACATAGATCATAAGTCTGGAACTGATGACATCAGGAAGATTGTTGATGAAACTAAGGAACTGGGTAGATTCAAGAATAGAGCCATAGTAGATGCCTGTATTAATGCAAAATTGATTTAGAGGAATGACCATTCAAGATTAATTTAATTATGCAATTTGATAAGAAATATTGAATCAAATCAAATAAACAGCCAGAAACCTCATAGCTCTTCAACTTCTGAAGGAGATCAGCATGCCAAACTCTGTCAAACACCTTCAAAATATCTGAGGCAACAGACTGGGCTTTGCCATTCTTATCTAAAGCTTGAAAAACACTTTCAGAAATAGTCATCAACACATTGTCAGTTGAACTAGAGAAGTGAAAGCCATGTCATTTTCCTGAAAAAAAAAACAGCATGGAGAAATGCTTAACCAATACTCTCAAACTTTGCCAAAGAGAGGTAGAAGACTAACAGTTCAAAAGATCGCCAGAGTTTTTAAAAATAGGAACTACAGGGAATTTCCAATAATCTGAAAAGCAAGAAGCAGTAAGGTATCAATTGCAGAGCTTGAAGATAACAGAAGCCAGTTCAGGGGCACATTTCAGAATGATAATTACAGGGATACTATTGTGTTCACATCTCCAAACTTGATCCCTTTTGTGGGGATCAAGTTTGGAGATGATAACAGAAACTATGGATTGAGTTATATACATATCACACAGCAAAGACTCAGTTCTAAGTGGAAAGTCAGGCAAAGTTATTCCTGATTCAAGAACTGAATGAAAATTTGTTGGCAATGTATCTGGCTGTATCAGCAGATGATTTTAGCACTTCAAATTGATTGAAGACTTACACTTGTTTAACAAATTCTTACAGAGCTGAGAGTACCCCCAGGAACTAAACTTGTGAGAGGCTATATGATGTCTTATTCTATCTGCAAACAATGACTTAACTTCTTTGGGGACACATTTACATTTATTATGAGAGGACACAAAGAGGCATATGTTACAATCAGAGCATGCACAATGGTTAACATGAAAAAGAGATTCCTGTAAGTTATAGTGGCTGAACAGGTAGGCATATGTGGTTATATCTGGTATTTACAAGAAGGCACAAAAGCCACAATACCAGCTTTCACCCAAGAAGAAACTTCAGAGTTACAGTTTTTAGTAGAAAGCTTTCGCTCTGAAGAAAATCATGAAATGAATCCCAATTAGCATGCCAGTAGCAGAAAGAAGTCTTATGAATAGGACGTTTGTGCCTAATAAATGAGTCAAAAGAAATATTAAAAGATACTACAGGATGATTTGAGGACAGAGTTGCAAATCATAACAAGAGTCAAGAAAGAAGTTAAAAAACTAATCTATTAAGGTAGCTTCTTAGAATTATAAAGGAAATGAGTAGGAAAGTAAACTGAATTCTGGACACTGGCAACATCATAGTATTAGAATGATGGAGCCACTTTTCATGATGATCATTAAAATTACCAAAAACAAAAACGTTTGAAGCTGAATATATAGAGAGAGAGCCATTTCTATTCAGTCAGTTATTTTGTCTAACATGCTAAATTACTGAGTAGAAAAAGGTTGATAAAAGGAAAACAGATAGTTAAGAGAAAATACATTAAAGAATCATCCATCATCATATCTATATTTCTTTCTTCTTGTGTGTGTGTGTGTGTGTGTGTGTGTGTGTGTGTGTGTGTGTGTGTGTGTTTGCATATTTATATAATTTTACTTACTGTAAAATGAAATTTTAAAGGCACATATTTTTGTTCCCATTGGTCTTCAGTTGATGGCAAAAATAGATTTCTCTTTTTTATGGATGATAATTCATGAGAGATTTGGAGGATATGCATTTTCTAAAAATATCTCTTCTTTATACCAGAGGATATCTTACTGTCCTTTATCAGATCTTTAACATGGTTGTTATTAATGAGCACAATATCAATGAGTCAGATTTTCATTGCACATATTTCCATAAAATTTTCTTGTAATCCTTACCCCTGATGTGTATAGCCTACAATCTTTCTAACAATTTGCCTACTCATTTCTGCAGGTTTCTATTATTCTAACAACAATCAGCCTTCATGTCATTAGGCTTCAAAGATAAATTCTTTTAACAAACAAGATTTTTTCTTGCTTTCTTTTCAGTTCATAATAAATGTAGATTTGATAAGTTTCATTGTCTCAAATTGTTGTTCATCTTTTTAGATGTAAATCAGTAGTCATCATTGTAAAATCCTTTCATCTAATCGTTAGACTAAAAACTAAACAAAATATACTTTATAATCTTCATTCAGTTAAAGAAAATAGTGCCATTGCTATTCATATAACAACGCAAAAATATATCAAAGAGAAAGTTTTATCTTTGGCAAGAAGTCAAAGGTTTGTGTTAGTTCTGATAATGAGCCCTTTCTACTTGACTTGAACAAAGAAATCCTGCCCCAAACTTATTGATATTTCTCATGTGTTAATTTTCTTATTTACAGAAAGAAATATAACTGAATAAACATACATGTATACACACATAAACAAACATAAGCATATATGGCAGTCTTATATATAAAAATTATTTAAAAAGGTAATAAAAAATCCAGATATAATTTTGCTAAAAACAATTTTTGCATAGAATATATATATATATTTGATAGAAAAGAAAATGTTTAGATATATAAAATAGGATTATATAATTATTATTGATTCAGCAGGTTCATCTTAATTTCAGTGTTTGCACAAAAATTATTAAAACTCTCAAAGGTAATTTAAATAAGATGATATATCTGTAGAAACAGCTTAATAAAAGATATTATTTTTATTACTTCAAGCGTTATTATATTAGATACTTCCTATTTGGAGTAGAGTGAAGAGAAAGATACTATATAATTCTGTAGAAAAACTTACAGAATTAAATTGAACTAGCGTTACCTAATAATTTATTGCTTCTCCTTTGGCCAGATTAATAGTGGCTATGACATGGCATGGTACCTATATGAATCAAGACATGTTCCAGGTCTGATTATGACTGTGTTATTTTTCTTGGGTGTGGTTACACTGAATTTAGTGAGCAACTCGTTTCATTAGTGCTACTTGCAAACGCTGACAAAAAACATCCTAGACAATAACAGAAGCTATCACTAGTTTGAGCTACCTTCTGCTGACAGCTTCATGCCTTCTCATCTATTAACAAACTTTTCTTAAATCTTTTCACTCAAGCAAGACAAAAAAGTCAGTAAGGTGCAACAGGTTACTGAGAATAAAAGAAACAAAGAGGACAATAAAAGAATAGGACTCAAGGAAACAAAAAAATTACAATTGACATTGCATTTTTGAAGATTGTAGTTGATAGGAAAGCAAAAAGCCAGATGAAAGCCACATCACAAGTCTTCAATTCATTGGATATTCTTTGACTGATGGGTTGTATGGCACCATCATTGAAATGGAATTTGATTTGATGTAATATTCCTATTTGTTGGGTTGTTAACATCATTGTCAGTTACCAGAAGTGTTCTTGCATCAGTTGTGGATTACAACAGTTTTCATGTGTCACTCAATGTCTATTTGGGATCCAGATATCACTGCTATATTTGAAATACTGTTGTTTGAGAAAAAATAAGGGATAGTATTGTGGTGAAGGCAACCATAGTTGTCTCCATGTCAAACTACTCTACTATAAAAAGTGGTAGTCAAACCTCATATCTGAGTAGTGGTCAAATTGCTTTGAATAAAGCTTCAATGTTTGTTTCTTTATAATTTAGTGAACGCTATCATGCACAAGTATCTGAAGCCCAAATATTTAGACATATATGCACCTAACGCAGATATTACAATAGTTGGTACCACTGGAAAATTTTATTCAACGGCTTTCTCTCAGACTACCACATCGATGAGAATATCAGGAACTGAAAAGCTTATTTCACCATGTTTCCACGTGGATTTATACGAATAGTTCTTCTTGCAAGGACTATGAAACTGCTGTTGACATTTTAGAAGTTTTTTTAAATGTTCATTAAGAAAAAATCCATTTTTGCTCATCACCTACTCATTGCTAGATGACAGCAACCAGGTGTAAATTTAAACCAGTACTGACAGGACCTGACGATACTGAACTGGGATTTGGACTTCAAGGCATTGACAACGGAACAAGTCCAGGACGAATTTATAATGGACACCTTTATTGGCAGAATATTGTCTCACCAAATAAAACAAAAGCTCCCTGAAAATAAAACTTTGAACCTGACAACAGTTTAGTGATTAGCGACTTCAATAATTAAATGTGTAAGGTTTCTTACAGGAATATTTTTATAGCACAAGGAATTGTGGTGGTGTAAAGAGTACATGCACGAAAATAACAGACCAATTGATTTGCAATGCAAAGATAAAACAAAATGAAGAAAAGTAAAGTTTAAAAAAGAAGTATTATATACACAATGAAATGTTCTTGAATATGCGACTTACTGTGAATGTGTTTTAATGTAAAGGGTTACATAGCTTGTCACAGCTTCAGCATCGAAAGCTCATGTCAGGAGTTCGAAGAGTTACTTTAGGGTTCATGTGGTTTTATATTCGAGCTGCTGCTGATACAGTGTTTATTTATTTACGGCTGTTACTACTACTAAAAGACACTACATTACAATACCCCCTCTCAAGATAGTTGTACAACGATATCAAGAAAGATGTTAGATAAGAACATGAAGACCGCGCTTTGAAGTTCTAGGTTCTGTCTGCTTGGTGGTTTCTAAGGAATTATCACCGATATTTTCTAAATGTGATGGTTTTAGTCGGTTATTCTCTTGTTATTAATTGCAATTGTAAAATGTTTCTCTGTACGGTTTGCTACCTCTATAAGCTGGTTGTAAGGGATGTTTGTTTGCATTGTCTTTTACTAGCACAAAGTTGCAGTTTTTGAGTGATTCTGGCACATATGTTACATGGATTGATTGTCTACAAGATGTTACTGGAGACATCTTCTATCTTAACATAACCACAAATGAAGCAGGGTCTAAGTGTGGTTCATTTGGTTTGATTATTAATTTTCCTGGTAAACGTAAATGTATGTCATATACAAGTTCAGCTGGAGAATCAGATTTTACAGCAGTCCTTAACCCTAAAAGCCAAGAAGTACACTTCAGTGCTGTTTTCAGAGATTCTTTCAGAGAATGATGAAAACGTTCTATCATACCGTTGACTTTAGGATGGTAAACAGTTATACGAATTCTGGTTGGTTAGGGAAGCGAAAAGTGAGGATTTAAATTGTGTTCCTCTGTCTGTGTTGATGGTCGTCAGGACACCAAATCCACTGACACAACCAGTTATAAAATCCTGTGTAACTGATTTTGCCCTATCAGTAAAGAGAAATATTTCAGACCAGCGGGTGAATCTATCAATGCAGGAGAGGAGATAGTAATCTTCATGACAGTGAGGGAACGTCGATATGGACATTGTCAAATCGAGTATCAGGAACAGGAAAAAAATGTAGCTGATGTAGTGCGTTTCACTATTTTGGCTTTTTGACACGGAATACAATGATGTGTCCAATGTCTTGTATCCTTGTTGATTCCACGCCAGGTATAACTTTACTAATTAACCTGCAGGTCGCTTATATAGCTGGGCGTGATATTGAGTACAGAGTGTTAAATAATTTTCTACGGTGAGTTTTCGGAATAAAAGGCCACAATTTTCCTGTAAATATATCGCACCAAATGGTATGTTTCACTTGTGGAATATATATTTCCTTCATTTGTAATGAAGAATTATTGTCCTCTCGACGAGATTTTAGACCTTCATCATCTTGCGATAGCTTTAAAATCGATGACTGGACTTATATTAATTGTAGAAATATTTCTGGAGAGTGTGTCTGCTAGAATGTTTGCAGAGCCTTTGATATGTCGAATATTAGTTGTGAAGTGGCTGATGAAATTGAGGTGCCTAAGTTCTCGAGGAGAATAATTATCCGATTTCACCTTGATTGCTACGATTAAAGATTTATGGTCTGTGAGCACGTAAAAAGACCTTCCAAGAAATGCCGGAAGTGTCGGATGGCACAGTATACTGCCATTAACTCTCGTCCGAAAGTGCTGTACTGAGTAGGGTTTTCTAATAATTTCTTTGAGAAGAAAGACACGGGTAACTGTTGTGACCAAGTAAATGGGTAAGAAATAACAAAACAAGAGGGTGCAGATAAATCGTGTATTGAACAGTAAATACAACAGAAGAGGGTTACACGACTTGGGATTGTGTGTCGGTTGACCAACGTTCAGTCTATATCACTCTTCCCACGAGCCTTACTCTCCTACTAACTTTATAGTACGGGGAAATATAGAGTCTCAATAGAGGGAGGACACCACAACACCCCCTTTTCAGCCTGACTCCGCATGGAGTCGCTTTTTTTAATAATTACCACACAATACTTTATTGAAAAAACAAAAAAAAAATCAGCAACAGCCACTTTGAAAAAAGCTATATACAGGAATTACGTTCACAATTTTTTAAAAATATTTTTAGACTTGCGATACGCATTTCATGTGTTAACAATAGTCTCTATTCATTATTCCTAAATAATGAAAAAAATTGGATAAGTTTTACTGGTAAATTATAATGTTAATAATTTCCAATAATCCAATGAGTGTTGTGTTTTTTCTGGTAATTCAAAGTTCATAAGTGAGGAGAAAGTTTTTTTTTTCTCATTCTTTTCCTTTTTCTGTAAGATGTTCAATATCTTTTTCTTTCCGCGTTAACTTCTAAAGGTTCCGTAAACTTTCTTTTTCTTTTGGGCCTTCTGAGCTCTGGCACTGATTGCGGTATTGGAAACTCAAAAGATGACACTATGGACATCGTTTTTGACAGACGACATCCATAGTGTCATCTTCTATGGGATCCCTGTCGACTACTCTTTCATACCGTCTTCTGATTTGGTTGACATTACGTTTATATATGAACTTCGGTCCCTGAACCATGTATATCATGTTACCAATTTATTTGTCTATTATTCCTATCTACCAGTGAGCTTTGTTATTCCCAAATACACGAAAATAAACCTTTTCACCGATCTTAAAGCGCTTTTTAAGCACTTTATTCTTATTACCCGATTTTGTTTCATTTGTCAAATACCGATTTTATTTTCCTGGAAAACATGACACCCGCTGGTGTCTTGGCAGATGGAGCAATACTATTAGGAGTTACCCGATAGACCTGCAAAAACTGTTGCATAACCGTATTGGCGGGAGTAACTCTCGCCTTCCTCAGTGCTCTCTTAAAAGTATCTACAAAACGCTCTGACTGTCCATTACGTCTTGGGTGATATGGCGCCGTGGTAACATGTTCAATCAGGAATGACTGTCCAAACTCCTTAAATTCATACGATGTAAACTGTGTGCCATTATCTGTTACAATACAGTCAACCACTCCGAAACGGGCAAATAGCTCTTTACTGTCACTTCCACAGTCGGCTTCTTGCATTTCAATACTTCTGGCCACTTGGAATAACTGTCAACTACTACGAGGTAGTAAAAACCATCAAGTGATCGAGCAAAATCAATATGTATCCGCAACCACGGACGGTCGGTTTTAGGCTAGGGATTGAATTATATCAGGGGTGCTTTAGCAGCCAAAGCACATACTTTGCACGATCTTATCGTGTTTTCAATATCCCTGTCCATGTTGGTTCGTAACTCCTCATCAGACTCTTCATCCTTGAAGTTCCCAGATGGCCAACATGGAATTTCTTTAGTGTTCTACTCTGAAGTGAAGATGGGGTTACTACTCTGTCTCCGTACATTAATATGTCGTTACAGAATGAGTAAACTTCTGAAATACTCTGGTCTTTACTTTTTAATTTGCCCTTTACTTCCTTTATGAAGTCATCCTCGGACGCTTTGTCTATTATTTCGTTGATTGTCATTGGAAGCTCCCCGACAGTATTGCACAAGGTACGTTTTATGTCGACCTCTGTTCTTATGGCAGCAATGTCTTCCAGGGGTTCAGCATATATAGGTATCAATCTCGATAACCCGTCTGTATGACAGATTTTAGTGGATGGGAGAAACTCTATTTTGTAATTATAATTGAAGAGAATGGTTCCTCATCTTTGCAGTCTATTAGCAGTATGTGCTGGCAGACCCTTTTTTGATCCAAAGATAGTAAGGAGTGGACGATGGTCTGTCTGCAACACAGAGTGCCTTACATGAATAAATCTATGGAATTTAGTTACCACAAAAATGATTCCTAAGGATTCCTTTTCTATTTGCGAGTAACCCCTTTCAGCTGGTAATAGCGTCCTAGATGCATGGGCGATTGGCTTTACCTATCCATCCTTTAGCTTAGCATCGCTGGCTACAATGATGTCAAAGTTCGGATCGTAATGACATGATGTAAGGACCTCCTTTATTTTCTCAAATGCTTCCTGGAATTCGGTTATCCATTCCCACATTTTGTCTTTTCTCAATAAGTCATTAAGTGGAGCTCTCAAACTGCATTTTTGAAACAAAAACATTATAATAATTGGAAAAACCTAAAAAAACTTTGAAGAGCCGACACATTTTCTGGTGCTGGCATATTCTTTATTGCCGTTGCCCTATCTGGGTCGAGACATCTTCCGTCTTTGTTAATTATTTACCCCAAGTACTTAATCCTCTCTAAGCAAAACTCACACTTCCCTTCTTTTAATTTGAATCCGTAATCCTGGATTCTCCTGAACACCTGCCAAACGTGTGATTTGTGTTCCTCGATGCTCTCACTTTTCATTAGGGCGTCATCAAAATCCAGACCATTTAACATCGTGTCCATGACCTTTTGAAAAATGGAAGGGGCGACATTAATCCCGAACGGAAGTCTTAAAAATTGGTATAAACCCTTGTGGGTATTTACACAAAGGAGCTTCGAGCATTCCTAGTCCACATATATTTGTAGATGAGCGTCGATTAATTCAATCTTAGAAAAAAGTTTTCCTCTACTGAGCTTAGAGAATATCTCCTCTGGACTTAGAAGAGGATAATGGTGAACCTTTAGGGCGCTGTTCAGCACATACACGAATTTCTTTGCTTTTCTTTTTAATATAAACTGTGGGAGATACTCATTCGGCATATTCAACCTTTGCCAGAACTCCCATTTCCTCAAGTCGATTCAATTCTTCGTCAATTTGATTTAACGAGGCAAATGGAACGATACGTTTTTTTTTAAACTGGGTTTACGTCAGGCTTTAACTCAAACTTAGCAGACATTTTTGTGCATTTTCCTAGTCCTCCACTGAAGACATCGAGAAAAAATTTAAGTTCGCCTTTCACATTTTCTGTTTCGTTAGTCAAATTTTCAACTTCTTGACATAATGAGTTAATAGACATATACCAAAGTTGAAACTGTTCTAACCAATCAGTCCCGAACAGATTACCCGTATCCTTCATAATATACGCCTTAAGTTTTAACGTTTTACCTTTGAATGACACGTTCGTTATAAGTTCGACCATAAACTTAATAGTGTCGCCAGTTACTGCTTTAGCTATTCGGTTCATTCTTAACAAAGTCGGCTTACCCAATTTCGTCCATGTTTGATAAGTTATTATGGATATGTCTGAATCCGAATCAAGCTGTAGCCGTATATTTTTGTTAAATATTAGTACTTCAATATATTTCCTGATGTTACTACATTCTGGTTCATCAGACTTGGTAACTTTTAACAAACTTTTTTTTTTGCCTTGCTGTTAATCCTGCAGTGGGAACGTTTGTGCCCCACTTTATCGCAATTAAAACATTTTTTATCTTTATAAGGACAATATCTCTACCAAGGTAATCGACCACACCCGAAACATAGTCTTGACGGTAAGGTAACTTTAATATTTTGGGGTTGGCCCGTTTTAATTTTTCTTTGGCGTATTTTATTAATGTGAGCCACGCCACTCTGTTCGATGTTTTTCGAATCCTCTCTGACGCTTGACTATACTCGCGAAAATGGCATAATCTTCGTCTCCGGGTGAGATTCATGCATTTCCAACGCTTGTGGAACAGTGACGTTTTTGGACTGAAGAGTTCTGATAATGATTGAACCGCCTCTTTAAAATTCAAATCGCTGGTTTTCTTATAGTTAACACACTTAGTATATTCTGCTGTGCCTAATTTCCTGAGGAGTAAGCAAACCTTTTTATGGTCAGCCCAATTTGCACAATCCGTATTGTATAAGTCCTCGTAATGTTTAAAGTACGAAGCGAACATAATTTCATTTTCAGGTTCGTACGTGAAGTTTTCAATAGTATTCTATATAGCATTTTGAGAGAACGCGTTTTCGCTGTCCTCATTTTTGCTTTTGTTGCCTTTGCTCATTTGTGTGTTTGAAGGAGCATTTCCTCAAGCTTCTGTTGTCTAATCAAATTGCAGTTTGTTTTTTTGTTTTTATTTTCTAGTTCTCGTTGGAATTTCTCTTGTCTTTCTTGGCATTTTTGCTCCAACAAGAACAAGCAAGACACTTATCTTGCTTGTTCTTGTTGGAGCAAAAACAGCTTGTTTAGCTTGTTCTCGTTGGAATTTCTCTCGTCTTTCTTGAAATTTGTGCTCCAACATTAGCTGTTGTTCCTGTTGGTGCTTTAATAACTCTAGCATTGCACTTTTAAATTCGTCCATTTTACTGCGGTGGTAAAACTAAGAAATGAAGGGGGAAATTTTTTTTCACTTCACCCAACGATAAGTCTGTTTGACTTGAACAATTCTTTTTCAGAAAAATTTAAAAGCGAGAGAGGGGGTAAATTTTTACTTTACCCTATTAGTGAAAACAATAAGTCTGTTTGACTTATTCAGTTCATTTACTGTCTTGTTGGAATAGAAAAAAATAACAAGGTTCACCAACCTTCTTCCCAACTACTGAATTGAACTTGTAGAAATCCTATTGTTTTGCGGAGTTTCTTTTTTTTTCACAGACAGTGTTGTATTTAACACTGGATATCCTTTTGCTAATAGAGTTTTGTGTAGAATTCCTTTCATCACTAGTCTTGTAGACACTGGCAAAAAAAACCTTTTATGATTTAACACGAAATCCGTTTCTTCGAGTCCTTGATGTTGGCAAAAATTTTTTTTTATGTTTTAATGTGAAGTTCGTTTCTTCGAATCCTTCGTCGCCAAGATGTTGTGACCAAATAAATGGTTAAGGAACAACAAAACAAGAGGGTGCAGATAAATCGTGTATTGAACAGTAAATACATCAGAAGAGTGTTACACGACTTGGGAGTCAGTTGACCAGCGTTCAGTCTATATCACTGTTCCCCCGAGGCTTACTCTCCTACTAATTTTATAGTAAATGGAAGAGCCCACAATAGAGGGAGGACACCACAACAGTAACCATTCATCTGGTTCACATTGACTGCTACAGTGACAAATATCGAGGCATCTATTGCCAAGTATAACTCTGCTTCATGATTAGGAAAAAAGAAGTTAATAATATTAGCTAACTTTTCTTTTGCCAAATTAATGGCAGACAACTCTTCTTCAGAAAAATTTATATCACGATTCTTTTTCTTTTACCCTTGAAGAACATCTGTCAATGGGGAAACTATTTCGGCCATGTTGGGGATAAATTTCCTATAAAAATTCACCATGCCAAGGAGTAGATTTTTTAAAGCTTTAGTTACCGGGAAACAGCGAATAGTATCAGTTCTTTCAGGTAAAGGTTTGATACTATTTTTATTAATTTTATGACCTAAAATGTCAACTTCAGACAATCAAATTTACATTTAATTGGATTCACTACAACAACATATTTTCGAAATCTTTCAAAAATATCTTGTAAATGTCGTTTATTTTCTTCTGGTGAAGAGCTGGCAATTAATGGCGCGTCATCAATGTAACAGAAAACTGAATCTAGTCCTTGAACGTTGGCTGCATTCCGTCGAAACGATAAACATAAAAATTCGTAAATGCGTTGTAACTTCTGTCTTCTTTATGCCAGAGTTCTCTATGGATATCTGATAACAGGCTCGAATGAGATCAAGTTTTGAAAAGATTTTAGTTCCATGTAGTTGGCTGGTAAAATCTTGCATATTAAAAAATTGATACCTATCAGTCCACGTTCATCCTGCGGTAACCACCAAGAAAGGCTCCATGTGTAGATGTGTAGATGTGAAGACCACACGCCACGCTTTTCAAAGTGTGAATTACTCCGAGGTTTGATAAGTTTTGGAATTCCTGTTTGGCAATCTTAAGTTTATTGGGAGCAAGTCGACGAAGTCGTGAGAAGACAGGTGGACCAGTTGTTTCAATGCAGTGTGTGATGTCACGTTTTCTGACAGGGGTGTTAAATTTTGGTTCGGTTATGTCTTGATACTTCGACAATATTTCCAAAAATTCGGAATTTTCTTCTGCTAATGCAACCTTGGGACTTTAGGCAGTCTTTATGTCAGTCTTTGTGTCAATCAATTGTTGTCTTTTAAGGTCGATTAACAGACCATAATGGTGCAAAAAATACACACCTAAAAACGGTGTAGTGATGTTGGCCACGATGAATGTCCATTGGAAATCACGACGTAGCAACAAATTAAATGTCATGCATTTATGTCCATATGTGTGGATAATCGAATCATTTACCGCTCGTTATGTGAGGTTTCCCTGGAATTAGCGATATTTGCGCTCCACTATTGATCAGGATATTGTTTTTAATTACTATCAATTATGTGGAATTATCGACTTGAGTTTGAAATGCTATCGTGCCCGTCGACAAGGATTGTTTGCTTATTCGTTTCCCTGGGACTTGTGCAAGGAGTTGTGCACTTTGTACTCCTGTAACCGAATCTCTTGTGGTAGTAACAGATATCGCTCCTTCCTTTTGACTTGCTTCTGTATTGTTGTCTGCTTCTCGACGAACTGCGATGCTGGGGTATTTGCAGTTGTTGATTTCTTTTAGTCAAACCACCTATTTACCTTTTTTTTTCCTTTTTAACAATTTGATTTCTTTCTGTATTTGGGTTTTGTCATCACTTGGAGTTCGTGCACTTGCAATTAGGTTGCCTTGGGTCAGGACTTCATCCATATATCAACGTACCCATGAATAAGCTTCGCGATATGGCTATATCGCACAGCTTATTCATGGGTACGTTGTCTCTCATTGCCGTTAAGGATACCTGCACTATTTGTGGCTGCGTTCCTAAAAAATATGTGTTGTAAAACATTATCATCCAATATATTACCAGATAGAGTTTGTAAACGGCGCAATAGATTCCAGTTCCAATAATTGTTGCAGCCTCCACCTCTCAAATAGTGAAGTTCGGAGTATTAACTTCTCTTTTAATTTGTCGTACAGGTTGTTGTTGTGGTGGGTTTAAGATCCCGTAGACATGTGACTGTTTCTTGAGGTCATGCAGAAACTACGCAAGCAATTTTTTGTTTTTGTGATGAAATATTTTTCATCAGAAAAACATCTTCCAAGCGGGCAAAAAACAGTTCAGGATTATTATTAGAAAATACAGGCATGTTTTTAAAGGCAGCGGCTAATTTGGGTTCCTTCATTTTTTTTTTTTTTTTTTTTTGCGTAAGTTTGTTTGTTTTTTAAGCAATTTTACGAACTTCGTAAAAATAAATGCGCATGCATATTCAGTATCAAAAGGTTGTAGCACGTAAAAATATTTTTATTCACCACTTTAACGATATAGAATATTCTTTTAGAAAAAAATATTCTATTCAGAAAAATTCTCAACGGAAAACAATATAACACGAAGGAGATTTAAAATAGGGCAAAGACGTTGCACATTTCGTAAAAATAAAATTTTTCTTTCCTTATTATTATTTATTATCTCGAGATAATTTGCTATTTACCACAAACATTGCCTTTCTTAAAAATGAATATTAGCCAACGGTCCTCTGGTGGCAGCTACTGGCGGGCCACCGGCCGGCCTCTAGCGGTTCGCCATGTGGTCAATAGTCGAAATCTAGCGTTCTCCATCGAGAATGTCAAGAGGATAACAAACAATTGTCAGACGTGCTCAGTGATCAAACCCAGTTCTACAGACTCAAACCAGGAACACTCGTGAAAGTCACACAATCTTTTAAAAAGCTTGACTTAGATTTCAAGGGGTCGCTACCAAGTAAAACTGGAAATAGATATTTTATAACGATGATCGACGAATATTCTAGGTTCCAATTTGTTTTTCCCTGCCCTCATATTTCAGATAACTGAAACTCTGATACAATGTCTGCAGTTAAACAATATACCTTGCAGGGTTTGAATTCTCTGAACAGAAAACACTACGACGTTCTGGAAAGATTTACAAAATAGAATTAATCTGGGGAAGATGTGGTGATCTTTGTCACCCCCTCGAAACTACTATACTATAAAAAGTGATGATCGAAACTTACATATGTTCACTGGTCTAACTGCTTTGAATAAAGCTTCATTACAAGCTTGAAGGTTCGTCTGTTTTCTTCAAAGTATGCTTCATTTTCTAGCATCAACAATCATTCTGCAGCGTTAAATCCTGTCACTGCTCTATTGCTGCTACATCTAGATGATGTTTTACATATTACAGAATATATATCATATTAATCAAGGAACAAATTTTAACAAATAGGCAGTCATTTTAATAATACTGATAACCATGATTTGTCATTGTCATTTCCATGAAGTGTTTCTTTTTTCTTCATCTACTTTATTTGCTTCTTCATAAAACCTCTTCATCTTCACAAACTTTTTATTGTCCTTTGTTAATCTTCTTAATAGCTTTCTACTTTCTTCATTTTAAAAAATTTTTGCAACTTATTTTCATTTTACAAAATCTTTGTAAATTTCATTTTTTTTTTTTACCTTTTATTGTCTCTTCTTTTTGCTTTGTTATTTCTTTCTTGTTTTACTTTTTCTCTCTCTAACCTCAGTTTTAATTTATCTTTGTTTACTAAGGCTGTTTCCTTACTATATCTGCTCCAGTTATTGCTTGTTTCTCATTTTCGGTTTTCTTCTTGATTATCTCTATTTTCATGACGTTTTTCTTTTACTCATTCTACATGATTTCATTTACTTCACGTAGTAACAGACATCTTTTCTGAGACGAAACAGCGAATTTAGATTTGGCATTAAACAAATACTTTGATTGATTATTATTCTTCAACATTCAATCTTTGATTATCTAATCACCTTTATAAATAAGCTTTTGTCAAATTTCTTTCATTTTTTTCTTTTTTATACCAGTTATCGAGTTAAAAACATATTTTCAACACACAATCGAGATTGCTTATTTTTATTTACACAGTTGTCATGAAACTCAGTATAATGGGTGTAGGTTGATATCTCTGAACAGATTCCTAGTTGGTGTTATTAACACTGTTCTATCTTGGTTTGATTTTCCATTTCAAGTTCCTTTATACTATAGGCATTGAGCACTGCTGTTTTTTTTTGTTTTTTTTTATTAAGGTGAGTTTCTGTTTTTTTGTAGATCTTTTGTAGGTTTTCCATTTGTTTTTGTACTTCCCCTTCATATCTTTATTTATTATATATATATATATATACAAATATAGGTAACTATACTCGTTTCGAAAAACCTTCGAATTTTTGATTTGCCAATAATCAAATCAATCTCGAGGGAAAAAAAGGTTTTAAAAAAGAAAGAGCTAAAAACATGAAAGTCTGTCGAAAAAAATTGCACAGATACAGGTTTGAAGCCCAAAGAAAAAACCCCGACACGAGTAAACAACTAACTAACAAAAGAGCTCAATACAACCGTAGAACAGACCTAGATAAACCTAGTGAGCCAGACAAACCTACCCATGTTTCACCTAAGCAGATCGTCAAGGAAAGTTGGGTAGGTTTGTCTGGCTCACTAAGTTTATATATATATATATATATATATATATATATATATATATATATATATATATATATATATATATTTAATTTTGAGTATAACATAACTGAAATATTGCTCTTCAGTATGGACCATATTACAAAGATTTGGTGTGGCGGTTAAATTGACTTGTAAAAAAAATCCACAGAAATGTCTCTTGAACCAGTTCAGTCTCCACAGTGAAAAACATCTCATTCAGACAAACAAATATTTTGCCTGTGGCATGTTTCATTTCCTACAACATTTTCTTTCCTCTGTCAAGACATTTTTGCTTGGTTTTAGTCCTCAATCATCATTCACAAATTTTCTTAATGACCTAACCAAAATATCCAGTTCTTATTTCATTTTCCTCATATTTCTTTGTGAAAAACTCTTTACGTGTTTAATGACTCTTCTAGTAAAATAGAATGGTTTTTTCAGGAATTAGATTGGGCAAAGTTGCTTGCACATATTGAAATTATTCGAACACATTGAAAAGAATTGGCTGCAAACATTCAACTGTTTTATCACCTCACAGTTCTTCATACATTTTCACTGCAACAATTTGATCACTTTTTTGAGGGGCTATATTTAATTAAACTGTAAACAATAAAATAAAAGAATGTTAGGAAGCGTTATGCAAAATTTGACACTATTTTTGCAAATAAGTGTGTTTCAGTTTATGTTTAAATAATGGGTAAATTTTTATGCTACTATATAAAATATATATTTATAAACATAAAATATGTGTTATATTTAATATAATATTATATATAAAATATATATTATATACAATATAAAACAGTATTTTAAGTATTATTTATATATAAATAATAAGTAAAGAAGTAGCAGAGTAATGCCTTTTTAACTTCTGGCAAATTGATGCTGTATATATGTATTTCCAGAAAAAAAAGAAAAGATAGAGGAGACAATTACTATCATGTGCTTAATGATGCTTCGGTTAAGTGAAAACGTTGTATATATTAATAAGAAAGAAAGGGAAGAAAGGGGAAGCTTTAACATCTACTTCAAGGAAATAGAAAACCTTATAAATTTTTTATCTTTTCATTTGTACCCTCTGCTTTAAGCAATGACTTGCATTTATACTCATGGTAGCATTTTTACTTTTTTCATATAAGTATTTTCTTTTGCCAAGAGCATCTTAAATTACAAAATATGACCTTTTTCTATCAAAAATTCTATGTCTTTCTGCTTGTGTAAAGATTTACTAAGTCTTCCCACAATAAAACTGTCAAAACTACAAAAATTTCCCAAAATTACTAACCATAGCTCACTCAACAGTACCTAAGTATTTAACTCATAAGCTAATACACCTATCATTGCAATGCATGTGCATATTCATCTGTTTGTTTCTGTGTATGTATTAATGGAACTAAAACCAGTCCTACCAGCTTATGAAAAGAGAAAAAAAGCAACTGATGGGAAAATATACTCACATTGTAATATCCATATTTAATGTTTTCATGCATAAATCAGATAAAACTCCATCCACCCAACAACTGTGTGCATTCCAAGAATTGTTCTGTTCAGATTATTGATCTCATTCTTTTGTTGTTACATTTTATCTGACTCATGCTTTATCCTTCATCAGATGCACTTTCTGCATGGGAGGAAAAGGGTCTTTTTTGTTTCAGGTATTTCTAGAAATCTTTTTTAGCAATGAATAATAAAAACAGAAGAAAAATGGTAGTGCCCATAATGATTAGACAACTCATTATGCCAGTTCAAACAGTATCATTTTATACAATATTTTCTCTCCAAACTTTCTCTTGCTTATCAAAAATACATTTTGTTGAAATTGTTAATGGCTACACAGCTTGCTGATTTCTAAAAAAACTTTAATTTTAAACATGTGGTTACATTGATCCATATATGAATGAAGGAGGCATTGTACATAGGTTAATAGCACTAATATTATACTTTTCCATGTAGTTATTATCAAAATTGATGAACTTGTCCTCTTGGTACATGAGCGTAACAAAAGACCAGACAGACACTTTTATTTTATAAAAGATTAAAAATATCTACTTATATTGTCATAAATATTGGTTTAGTTTAATCTAAAACATATTCTTAATTATAAATGTGGACAAATAAAAAAATAGAAGGGTTAATTCCAACAATAAAATTATTATTTATCTATAGCAGTTCTTTCCTGAAACAAAATGTGCTACTAATAAGTTTTCCATCTTATCATTCATCTGCCTGCTTCTTTTATGTGATGTAGCCATTCAGGACATGGAGAATTTCTCCACAATTTGCCATTGTAAATCTAAGCAACATTTGACTTTTTACTGTTCTTCTTCATTCCTGTTTTGTTTTTATACAAACTCATTAGATAGATTATTTTTCCCTCTTGCCTTTAATATGTCCCATGATACTTAAATCTCCCAAAGCTTCTTTTCTCATGTTTCCCAGAAATTTCAACTTCATTTTGTTATCTCTGAGAAGTAATAAAATCTGAAAAAGGTGCATTGAGTCACACTCTCCTATATGTTAGCATCAACCATATTGATGAAAAGCAAAAATAGTTCTCTCAGATGATTAATAGAGAGCAGTTTCATTTTGCAGACATTAAAATTAACAAGCCATTCCTGTTAACAACAGAAAGTAGATCATTTTTTAAACCTGCTACCATTTGGCCTTATTGAATGATCAGACTTACTAGATAAGATAAGATAAGAGAGGAGTAGATATATACCAAATTGAAAACTGATGCCATCAGGAAGGTCATTGATGAAGATTAGAAACAACATAGGTCCAAGGATAGGAGCCTTGTGGGTTTGTCTGCACTAATCAAAAAGATGTAGAAGATGACAAATTTCATTTCACAATTTAATAAGAAAGATTGAATCAGTTCAAAAATGAATCCAGAAATGCCATAACTTTTCAACTTGTAAAGAAGACCAGCATGCAAAACTCTGTCAAATTCCTTTGAGGTATCCAAAACAATAGCTCCAATTTTATTATCTAAAGCTTGATAGACTCTTCCAGCAATAATTGTTAATGCACCAGAAGCTGACTGAGATAAGCAAAAGCCATAGTTCTTATCTAAAGGAAGAACCTAAAATATGAAAAGATTTAACCAATTCAGAGTTGATTAGAGCTCTAGTACTTTGGCAAAATGAGGTAGAAGGCTAATGGGCCAATAGAAGTATCACTTGAGTTCTTAAAGACTGGAACTACAGAAGAGGATTTCTAATAAGCAGGAAAGCAAGAAGCAGCAAGGTATGTATTGTAGAGTTTAGAGAGAACAGGAGCACATTTCTTAAAAGCTATTGCAGGGATACTAAGTTCACATGCTTTGGGGGCATCCAGTTTATTAAATTCAAAATAGTAGAAAATTTATGAAATGAATAGGTAAAAGAATGATGAATATTAAAGAATTTTATTAACATATTTTCTTTTTTTCTAATATTTTTATACCAGTATGATGCAATTAATTTAGCAATAAATCCTTCACAATGCAATAGGAAAGATATTTGTTTCCTTGGCATGATTTTTGCACACACATACACAAATTTACATAATGCATGTATCACAGACCTAAAATCTCATTCCTTGTCAGAGACAAACTTACTATCATTTCAGCCACAAAGTTGGCTGACATACATAAATATTGATAAATAGATTAATTTATTCAAGGACAGATAAATAATGTTGTTATGGTAATATTAAAATGACCTTTATGTATGCTATTAGGTATATATTCAGGTAATGTAAAAATATCATTTGAGCCTGCTACTAAAATTATGCTTACTTTTTATTAATAACATTTATTAATGTTCAATTTATTATATTTATTGAGCAATGTGTGGAGATTTCATATGAGGTATATTTAAAATTCATCTCTAAAAAATTAAAATTTAATTACTGACTGCAAAAATAAAAAAAGATCAGTTTTGTAAATAAATCAACCCAATCCACATCATATCATATCAATATAATATATTGATGAATTAATATTTATATTTCAAATTTTTATTTGAGATATTTCACATTTTCATATCAATTTTTCATTGTAATTATGAATCTGATTTTTCCTTAAATAACATAAAATTGTTTGACCATGACATAATTATATATAATTAAATGACATATTTATTATATAATATATTTTATTATAATTTTTCCTTTTATACATGATGTAATGGAATAACCTGCCACCCCCATGAGTGGCAGCACTATAGGTGGTAACCACCTATAAGTATCTGTTTGGACAGCGGACAGGAGAGTCAAGCTGGGATCTGCAAGAACTAACAGCCTTTTGATTGCAGCTTGCACACAACTGTACTGACTTGCAATGACCATGCACATAACTATTACTTCCTTACTTGTTGTACTGATTTCTACAATAAACCTGTTACTATTTATCCACTTTTTGTCTATTCCATATTCCTATTAGCATGGAATATAACAATATAAAAGATTTTGGCCTACAGATTTCCTTAACCCAACTATTAGTCACTTTTTAGGCGTCTTAAACTTTTAATTTTTCATAGCTGCAATTTTTTGACACTTCATATATAAAAGTAAAATATAAAATATAAAACTAAAATGCAAACCCTCACAATTTGAGCTGATGATAGGAAATAAATTGCCACCTTTTATTTTCCTCTATTTTCTTTTCTCGATGCTATTTTATTTATTTTAATCAGAATGAAAGAGATTGATTTTTAAGTAAATAAATTTACATTTAAATATAAATTTATTTACATTCAATTCATTATTTTGGAATGCTGAAATATTTTCCTGTTTCCACTGAAACAAAAGAAAAACCTGTAAAACTTTCCAAAATTAATACACCTAATAATATAAAAATAACAAGTGTTTTGTGCATATTATTATATATTTTTAAAGTTTTTATTTGATTTTAATTGCAAGTAAATAGCATAAAGTTAGTTGGAAAAATTTACTTAAAACAAATTTTAGCCTGTTTTTCATTCAATACTTTGCCATTTCATTTTTTCCTTAAACATTATATCAGTTATGCCACAATTGGTATCTATTAAGAGAAAATTTTAAACTCAGTAATGAAAGACTTCCAAAAATAAAGAAGCTATTATAGAAATAAGATTCAATTAAATTTACTCAATTTAATGATTATTTCTGTTTGAATTTCATTATTTACATTATTTACACTTGGACTATTATCTTCATGTTTATTTTTATTATCACAATGTTTTAGCTATTATGTTCTTTAACCTTCCACCGGTGCTTGTCAATTCAGGTAACTGTCTGAGAATTTCAAATTGAACTCAGCCCTGGGATTGAATTCATAGTTACTATCTCACCAAATTCATAAGCTAATCACTTTAACCCACTAGGTTATTGTTCTGTGGGACAATCCTAAGTCTAGAACTTGGAGGCTTAAACATAATCTGATTTCTTGTCATGCTTGACTACATTCAATGAGGCTTCCCTTTTTTTATTACTACAGTTGCTGTTGTTGAAGCATTGCTGTTATATTTGTTTGTTGATTTACTGTTCCCATATCATATTTATTTTACACTAGGCCTACTAATGTGGTTTTCATAGCCTAGCATATAAAGTGAGTCTGACTCCCTAGTGTCTTTTTCTCTGTCTACTCATACCACAATGATTGGTAACTACTCTTTTCCTTCTATAGCTGATTTGTCTCACCCCTAATTACAATTTTTCAATGTTCCTCCAGTGGGTGACTTTATATTTTTGTCACAACTGCAAGGAATGGAATATACACTGTTCCTCCTCTGTGCTTGTCTCAGCAAAGTTTTTTTCATAGGGTTGTGCTGCTTTTGAATATTGTCCTGATATTTTACGAACCACAGATCTTTTAATCTTTTCCAATAAGCTTTGAAATAAGGGAAACAGTTTTTCAATCAACCTCCTTATCCTTTCTGTTCCTGCCTGTAAGAAGATGGTGTTAATTCTTACAGGATAGGTAAATTTGGATGTGGCAAGCCTGTTCACCTAGGTTTATACAGATAAGGTTCTTTTGGTGGTTTGAAACTCATCGTTTACAGACCTTTTAAGGCTTTTTCAGAAAGAAATAATTCAATTTATATATAAAAATGAAAGATTTAGTTAATAATTAAAGAAAGATTATTGATAATGTGCAAAAATATTCATATACTCTAATTTGGAAAGTGCTGCACTAGAGCAAGAGCTCTGAATCATGCAATGCAATCATTAAAGCATATTTATTATAATGAAAAAATATTATTGAAAATAAATGAAAATAATTATGAAAGAAAATACTTTAAATGGATATATTTTTTAATTTGAGATTTTAGAATTTTACTCAGAATAAGTTAAGTCTAATAAATGTATGCTTAATTTAAAATGGAAATCAGATTACTTATTCTATACTTAAGGTACTTTTCAGGTATAAAAGACAACATTTTAAAGTACTGGTGTACATCCTAGGTAGACACTTGACCAAAACTTTAGGAAGATGGTAGGAACTATCAGATTATGGAAAGCTTTTTGATAAAATGTTGCCAAATTTTTAAAGGTTTCTTCAAAACAAGTCATGTTTACTGCCACTTTAGACTTTAGTAGTAGAGAATGGAATAGTAACAGTAAGTATAACTTGGATAGTAGCAAAAGCAGTTGTAATGAATCAGCCAATGCACAGTGTAAATTGAAGTTGCAAAATCTGCTGCCACTGCAGCAGCAGTAGTAATAGAAATCCTAATAGTCAAACATACACTTGTTTTATTTGCAACACTGCTGCTTCTCTACTGCTATTGCTGCCACTGCTGATGTTGGTGCTTAATGCTGGTAAACCTGATTTACAATACAGTGCATTATGAGTACAGTCAGAGTCCAATGGTGTATAGTGTGGGCTTACCAGGTTTCTAATACTACTACTGGTCTAACTTCAGTTGATGGCTGAATTAATGAAAGCATCTAGCTGCAAGATGCCATCTTTATTTTCACTTTTATTAGTGAAGTTATCATTCATACCATATTTGGTTGATCAATATTAATAAATGTAAACTATCTGTTATTGGTTAATATTATTTTTTTATTATTTAATATGATATTTTTTTTATTATTTAATATAAATATTTTGTTCTCATTTCCTATTTATCATATTTTATGGGTTAATATGCTTAATATATTATTTTTCATAAAGACTATGTATTTTTTATTGTTTCTGTAACTGTTAACATAGCTGCCAAACTAGTATTGCACTTAAATTTGTAAAATCAAGGTGCCAAAGAGGAAAGATCATCAAAACAATTACCATCAAAATCTTTAGAGAAAAGGCATAATACATTCCTATTCATTACATGAAAAGTGACATGCAACCAGCAAAATCTTTGATCATAAGTATCTATATAGATATATACACAGCAGAAATAGGATGGTTAGTGTAGTATGAGAAATCATTGCAACTGAGTTTGAATCTCATTGGATGCTAAGCTGTTATAGATTCATGCCACACTAGATTAAGGTTAGTTGATGTCATCACACACACATAATTATATATATATATATATATATATATATATATATACACATATATCATCAACTTTAACTTTAATCTTGAAGTATATTTGAAATTTAAATTTTTTAACCATTTTTATATTTTACCAGTATATGTGGTACAAGGTGTGCTGAAAAACTATAAGTCTTATCAAGAAGTGATTTTTTAAATCCAATATTTTATCATTTGATCAGATTTTTGAATACCCATCTCATAATTTCTTCTGTCAAATATCTACCTTATATACATATAAAAATATAAAATTTTAAAATATATATTTTTAAATGCAATGGATTTTCAGAGCATATGGGATCAGATTCCCTTCTTTTATTATCTATGAATGACTAAGACTGCTTGAGAAATCCACTGCCTCATGGAAAAACAGAATTAGAGCAATCTAACCTCATGAAGCAAGAGTTCAGTTTGAAATTCTGAGAAGGACAATTGAGTACGACATACCTCTGAAGAAAGTCAGATATGGTAGTATAAAATCCAAGATGGGTATATGAGTCCTAATGGAAAAAGATATTCTTAAACTTTTTTCTATATAAATAATTCTGACATAAAATACTTGAGAAGTTTTGTCTGCAATCAATTACAAAGTTTGACATCTGCATTACAATTATTAATGAGAGTTTGTCTGGTTAAGCTTGATCTCAATGTTTGCCTGAGAATAAGGGGAGAATAAATGAACCAAAATAAGTGTCTATAAAATTATCGATATTTAAAGCTTGCTAATTTCCTTTTTATATATACTATCTTATACATGCATATGCACATTATATGATTATTTATATCCTTACAAGGGTCGTTCAAAAAGTTCTAAGCAGAAATTTTTATATATGTCCCCCTTGATATCAATGCACTTGATCCAACAATGCAATCCCATCATGGAAGAAGGTGGCACTTGGTCCTCCAAAAACACCTCCACAGAACATTTGATCTCATCACTGTTTCTAAAATGGCGACCACACATGTTAGATGTTAGGAAACAGGAAGTAGTCAGATAGAGATAAGTCTAGTGAGTAAGTAGGATGGGGTAGCAATTCAAAGCCATAGTTGGCTGTTTCAGCTACTGCAACCTGAGCAGTGTGAATGGGTGTGCAAGAGCACACCTGTCCTCAGCCTTCCTCTGCATTTCAACTTGATTGCTTCCTTCAGTTGTCTTAATTCTGATGCATAGTACTGTTCATTAATAATGTTTTTCAAGGTAACCTATCATGACTATACCTTCAGAATAAAAAAAAAACAGAAGGCAACACCACCTTGCCAACAGACATTACCTACTTGAACTTATTTAGGGTTGAGAACCAGAATGTTTCCACTGTTTGCTTTGAATCATTGATTCTGGTTTGAAGTGGTGAATCCAGGTTTTATCTTGAGTTACTAATCTGTGGCGGAAATTCTCAGGGTCACCCTGGAAGTGAGTCAGAATTATTCTGGAAATGTCAACTCTTTTCAGCTTTTGCTCTAGTGTATGCATTCTTGGGGCCTATCTTAGAGACAGCTTCCTCATCCCCAAGATCTCAATTGAAACAGTATGGACCAAACCAGAACTAATGCCTATAGACTTAGCTTTCTGCTGGACAGTAAGATGCTTGTCATCCAAAAACATATGGTGAATGGTATCAACTTGTTCATCAGTGGTTGAGGTTTTTGGAAAACCTGGCCTCGGGTAATCTTCTGTGCTGTTCCTGTACCTCTTGAATTTCACAGCCCACTTTCATCACAGTTCCACAGGAAGGGCATTTCTCAGCAAGTGTCTGTCCTCATGGATTTAATTGGGTCTCATACCTTTCTTTTGCTGACATTTTAACTTGGGCCTCTATTTTGTTCATTTTTAGATTTGTCGCACTTGTCTCACTTTTGTATGGGTCCCCACAAAAAATCTGAATTAGTTTTTCTAGTACTATAAGAAGAGGTAGTGTGTTACCACAACAATAATGTTTAGCTATGGCTCTTCTTTCTGGGTAAGGCTTAGAAATATTCACACACACACACACACACACACACACACACACATATATATATATATATATATATATATATATATATATATATATATATATATATATATATATATATATACATATGACGTAATCTTGGACACATTTAAGTTTCTGAAAAATTATAATACATAATTAAACTGGCAGTTGAAACAATGCAAATTTTCAACAGATGCTAAACATCAGTATTTTAGTTTTCTTCCCAGGAGATCTATCAGTTCCATGTGGCTAAGCTTTGTATGTTGCCTAATAAGGAAAAAAAGTATTTATTTATTTTTATTTATTCATTTTAAATTCTATTTATTTTTCAATATAATCTTATTTCTTGTCAATTCAATTAACTCAATAATTCTTCATACATCCAATATGTGAAAAATTCAGATCAAAATTCATATCATAACTTTACTGATACACTCTTTGAAATATTTATAAGATATAATTTCCAATCATTATAAAGTATAATTATGATCATAAATTTGAAAATTCATTCATACACAGCAAAATCATGGTATTCTTAAGTAATATTAATCTTGTTAAAAGTAATGTAAATTTTCTTTCTTTAATTGGTGTTCTTGGTTATGACAAAAGGATACTGAGCATACTGTAATATAAATTTCTATATCAATTTATAAAATTATTATTTATAGTTCAAAATAAGTTGGGTGTCATTGAGTAATATTAATATTTTTACAAATCTGTACAGAACTGGAAACATATGCCAAGACATGAATTTGAAATAAGACATTTATTTGAATAGCCACATGCATTGAACAAGATGCAGTAAATCCAAGATAGACAATACTGCTATCATAAAGAGATCTGTAAAGCATATACAGAGAGTAATGTGAATTACCAAATGTGTCATATATATGCATCTGCGTGTGTTGTGTGTGTGTGTGTGTGTGTGTGTGTGTGTGTGTGTGTGTGTGTGTGTGTGTGTGTGTGTGTGTGCATTTAAATATCTATAATACATATATGGAAAAACTCACTGCTGAAGGTGAAAGGTGGTATAATGATTAACAATGGAGAAAATGGAATTAGTGAATTGAATTCAAGTTTTAGCTACATAACCCAAAGAGATCCTCTATTGTAATGATGCCCTTGGAAAGGCATGAATCCATTTCCCCATTCATTATGTAACATTGCTCGATATCTTGAAAAATGTCTCATCACTTGCATGCTACAACTGTTTATAAAAAGTCAGTGACTGAACAAGACAAACCACTCTCTCATAACTACCCGACCTTCCCTGGTAGTAGCAGCTGAAAGCTGCTATCACTATAATCAACCTTGGCAGAAGCCAGTGAGAAAGTAGTGTTTCAAATAAAGTCATCCTCAAATAATGATGTGATGTCAGGCATGTTGTAGTGAGTGGTATGTTATTACTATTTACTCAATTTTCCCAAGGAGTATCTCATAATAACAGCAAACTTTGTTGGTTGATTGATTCACTTGTGTAAAACATGATTAAAATTATTAAAGTCTTATAGCAGAAATATATTTACAATTCTTTGCTTAGTTTGATGCAAAAGTACATTAATGAACAGTGAGTTTCAAAGTAAGTACACAAGAAAATTGTTTGCAAAAGGAAGTTCCCTTGATATTCACTGAACTTATTTTGGGTAGTGCAATAATTTTTTCCAACCAAATTTTGTGTCAGTTTTTCTTACTTAATTTTTCCTAAAGCCTATTGATGGCAATGCTGTGTCTGGCTCAGGTTAATAGAAATTCAGTGTTCTGAAAAAAAAAAAGATTAAAAAAGAAAACTCATCATTTGGATTATTTTCTACCATTCAGATGAACAAAAATTGAAACCAGCTATAATTTGAGAGCCTGTCAACCTAAATATAAAGGTTATCAGCTGGTTAAAATTTTTATATATTCATGTGTCCTCAGTGGATATTCACACAGATGGGAATCAAGCACATCATTTAACTTATTCAACTGAACGCAAGAAGAATTTTAAATAATGAAGCACCATATAGCCAACCAAAAACTTCAGACAATATAAACATAACTAAAAACTGATAATTTAGCAGTATTTGCCCTAGTAATTATTGTTTATCAAACAAATCTTCTGATTTCTTTTATTATATATATATATATATATATATATATATATATATATATATATATATATATATATATATATTTAGTTGAATGGATATGAGTTTGTGATTGTCAGTTTCACGCCTATGTGATCCTCAGACAAACTGATTTATTTTTAAAAATTGAGAATATTTATGCCAGTTTTTGCTTGCTTATGTTTGGTGTTGATGGGGGTGGGAATTGACCCCTGTGTCCATTTTGGGAAGATGCTCATACACATGGAGACATACATACATATGGATGTAGGCATTATGGTTTGCCCAAACACATACATATACATATATAAACAATGCAGTACCAGGTGTAGACATGTATCCATATAGTCGAGCTCGCATACATACGCAATTCAATTGTAATCTTGTTTCGATGTTGGGACTGCCAACTTTTTTCAACAAAGGGAGTTCTGGTGTGTGATCTTGTCATCTTTCAGGCTGGTCAACTATGTTGTCAGACAGAATAAGACTTCTTCACACACATACCCACATGTATCCATTCAACTAAATATGTTAGCTCTATCACTGATATTGTGCATTTTCCAATGAGCACCACACATATATAAAATATATATAGAATTTATATATATACATACGTGTATATATATATATATATATATATATATATATATATATATATATATATATATGCAAGTCTTTCTTGTGTTCATAGATGCAGGCTTTTTAGATCATGTGATGTCCCCCAACATAAACATTTTAGCATTGTAAACAATTTATTTGATAAATCTCAGTATTTGAAATGTGTTGGGTTTATTTTTATTCCTAATTATATCTCCGATTGTCTTGGAGGTGGTAGTAATGATCCTAGTTTTAGGGATGACTAATTTGTCTGTGAGTTTAGTACAAAGTGTGATAAAGGGCAGGATTATGAATTTTGTGTAAGTTTTGTTAGAAGTGTTAATGATGGTGTCTGCTTTTTTGGCTTTGTGGATTTTGTAAGCTTGTTTTTTTTGTGTTGGTTTCCTTTGTACTATTTGGAAAAGTCCCAAGTAAGTAGGACAAAGAACTTTTTTTTCACTACATCATTACATAAGAAAATGTACTCAAAGCTGTGAAGATCCTTTGATGTGTACAAGTTCTTTGTGTTATCATGTGTGAAAACTAAATCAATCATTTGTTGTTTGAAATCTTGTACAAAAAATGTAGTTGGCTGTAGGTGATTGTTTTTTTCACAAAACTTCCCAGGGAATGTTAAGTATATTCCAAAGACCATTTCAGAAGCAGTGCTTCCTAAATTCTATTTGATTACATTTCTGAATGATAACAAGCCTAATGGTAAATTTTTCAATCATGTTCCAGAATAGTTGTTTGCTGTTAGAGCCACTTTTGCCTATGAAAGCATTGAATCAGACCATTAGATGATATGCTGTCATAGTTATGTGCTTTACCCCTAGCAGTTTTGTGATTTCTTCAAAATTGTTGATTGAAATTGAGCTTCTCAACTTGTTGTCATCACTGATGAATAACCAAAGACAACTACCTATTCATTTAAGATGCTTTTCGAGATTGTGCAGATATATCCTCTAGAGGAATAGTGACTGGCCACCTTGTAAATTGATCAATAATTGTTAATAGATAAGCATTGCCATTTTTTTCTGGTAGGAGGCCAGCTATATCTATATATTGTGAGCCTATTGCGTGATTTCATAAATTCACCAGGAGGAGATTTTTTTATATCTGTTAACTTTGTTTTTTGACAATTTACACATGTTTGAGTCCATTTTTTTTATATCAGTGTTGAGCCAAACAAAATGATTGCTTATTAATTTTTCAGTAAATCAACATACCAGATGAGACAATTAGATTTAATGAGATTTAAGACAAAGAAATTGCAAGTAATTCCCTTGAGAAGGCCCAGTATTTCTGTTGTGCTTTGTTCAATTTTACAGAAAAAATTAAATTGGTCTGTCTATGCTGTTTTGCTTTTGATGTAGAACTGTTCCAATTAAATTTGAAGAAGCACCAGTCATTAATATGAGTGTTCAATTATCATCTTCACAGATACAGAAGAGTTTAGTGAAATTAGTCATAGAATGCTGTTAATGTTTCTCCTAGGATTATTTTTGCATTCTTATTTTTTGTTTCTGTAGCAAATTTGTGAGTGGAGTCCAGATTTTGGAACAGCCTTGAATAAATTTTCAGTAATAATTAAACCGTGGTATCTCTGCAGCTGCCATAGTGATGTTGGCTGTGAAAATTGCTGTATTGTTGCAACTTACTCTGGAACAGGTGCAACAGGTTCATCAATCATATGGCCAAAGAAAGTCAACTGAGGAACAGTGAATTTACATTTATTTTTAAAACAAAATGATGTGCCACTCTCTCAAAAACTTGTTGTAAGTGACCATGATGTTCTTTGTTATCCCAGCTAGCAATGAGAACTTTATCAATATATGCAAAGGCAAAAGTTAACTCTCTCAACACCTCATCCTGGAAACTCTGAGCAGCATTATATAATCCAAAAGATATCCTCATGAACTCGTAGATCCTGAAAGGTGAAGTAATAGCCATTTTATGCTACTGGAATTTGATCGTATTTTTTAACCAAATCCAGTTTTGTGAAAACTTTGATTCTTTACAAACTCATGGCGAAACTGTGTATGTGTGGGATGAGGTATCTGTCTGGAACAATTTTTGCATTGAGATTCTGGAAATCCCCATGTGGTTGTCAAACCCCTGTGTTTAGTTTTGGAGCCAAATGTAGTGGAGAAGAGTGTGGGCTGCTTGAAGGGCATATGATACCTACTTGGAGCATATGGTGAAATTTGTCTTTTGCTATTTTGTATTTATCAGGGCACAATCTGCATGATGATGCACTGGTTGGAAGTCTTGTAGTTTTGATGTGATGTTTAGCATAACAGTGAAGGAATGAGAAGGAAATGTTTTAAAAACTCTTGTATTCCACTATTATTTGGTAAGGCAGAGCTTATCTTTGTTGAGGTATACAGTGAAGTGATGCTTTTTACAGTTTGCTTTGTGTTACTGTCAGTGAGGTAGCATGTCACCATATTCACTCATAGTTGAAAATTGGATAAAAAATCCACTTTGATCATGTAAAAATCGATGGAAAGGTCACTACAAACCCAAATTGACAGTTAATGATATTCCTCCATAAGTTTGGATTTTAGATCCATTTGCAGCTTGAAGTGTGTATGTGGAAAACATGTTTTTGTTTTGGGCTCAGTGGAATAACATTGATTTGTGTGCCAATGTCAACTAAAAATAAGTATCCATTATTTTTGTTGTGGATATAAAATAGATGGATATAAAATGTTTTATGCCAGCAGCTAATGCCATCTTTACTTGCTGATGGAATATCTATTTCCCTGGTGTGCAGTTTGTCCTTTTCCTTGAGTTGAAAGCGCATGGTTCTATGCACTTCTTTGTGTGTTGTCCAAATTTGTTATGATAACCAAAATATTTGAGTTGCCCTCAGGAGTTACTCTCTCTTGTTCTACGCGGACAATAACAATTGTCTTTAAAGTCTACATGAGAGCAATGACTATTTCACTGCTGGTTTTTCATTATGCTTTGGATTTGAATGCTTAACTCTGTTATATTATTTTTTAATTGTGACAATCTGTTCTGATTGTCCATTGGGGTAAATGTAGCATATACATTTTTCTCTTGGGTATTGTTTTCATATATTTTATTGTCAATTTCCAATAATCTGTCCAACTGTAATTCATCTGGAAGTGATGCTAGAATTTGTGTTGTATGTGTGTGAAGTATGTATGTCCATAGTCTTTTAATAATTGTGTCAGACAGCATTTTCACCTAGCAGTGTCCTTATTTTCCTTGGAAGTTGGGATGGCTTCATGCCATTGAGAGTCAAATTATTGAAGTGGTCATATAGAACTACTTTAAGTTAAATATTTCTTAGCAGAAAACAAGTAACATCATAAAGTATTTGATTTTATTCATAATAATTGCTATATTTATTATTTTTTCAACAAAATCACTTTGTCTGCAATGTACAAAAATGCATCTTTTGCTTTCACCAAAATTTAGTTTTGGTAGACATCTTCTGGAATAGCCTCATAATGCTAGTTTTCTGTGGCTTCTATAGCAGCTAGGTTTTAACAGAGTACAGTTGCTAGCCTCTTGCCCTTTATAGCCATTGACTATAAATATTTTTTTAAATCCTCTGATTAAATGTGGGATTATGTATTTTGCTGCTGCATTTCACATTTACCTAAGAAAATAATGTAAGGTTTGTGGTGTCACATATAAGTACAAAAATACTTAGATATCTAAAGGTGTTTCTCGAAATAGATAAACATTGTAAACATTGAATATATATATGTATGTTTAAATGTAGTTGTTTACTTAGATTAGGCTTATCTGATATAAATCCACAATAGTGGAGCACTTGGTCAGAATCATATTACGCTCGATGAGGTTTACTGTGACAAGCTTCATCATGTGGTTCCTCCACACACACACACACACACACACACACACACACACACATATATATATATATATATATATATATATATATATATTCTGTTCATATGTTATTTTTATAGATACAAATATTTAAGTAAATGCTCTGTTTAAAGTAAGAAAAGAAAATAAGAAAATATGCGCCCTCCGATATGTGTCATTTGTTTACATTATGATACACTTTGAGCAGATATGAGCATTCAGGAGAAATCATGGAAAATTTATAGTTTAAAAACAGTAATTTAACCTTGCTAAACAGACACTTCTTCTGTAGCTAAATGGTATAGCAAGTCAGTTCCATGTAGGATACAAGTTTGATTCCTGTTGGAGGACACATATTTTCTATGAGATTTTTTGGACATTCAGGTCAGTAAATGTTGTTAATGCTGTTTATTAAAAAAAATCATTTACTTAAATACTTGTATCTATAAAAATAACATATAAACAGAAAATATATTAAAATAATTGTTGGATGTAGCCCATTTTGTAATATATGATGTCATATATATATATATATATATATATATATATATATGTAAGTGCGCAGGTATGCAGAAAATAGAAAAGAACACGTTGGGTGCATAATCCAGGGTTCCTTAGTATTTTTGGTTTATTTTTAAGAAGACAGTGCTCCATACGGAAGTAGAGCTTTATTATAATAATATTTTTTTTATAAAAAGGAATCATATTTTAATCAAAAATATATATATATATATATATATTATATATATATATATATATATATATATATATATAAATTTTGTGTATATTTAGGCAGCAAAAAAATAATTTAAACTAGTTGTATTAAATTCAGCTGATAAGGTCTGTTTAATTTTATATTATATTTTTCCAATTTTTGAATAAGTTGTTCACTTCTAGATCAAAATTGTGAATAAACTCTCCAAAGCTTTTTGTTCTATTTTTATCCCCATACTTTCAACTATCTTGGTCATCATTAGGTACTAAATATTTTCAAGCTCTGTGAAACTGTTCTACATATGATGCTACTTGATAAAATATAAATTTGAAATGTTACATTAAAAAATATATAGGTAACAAACTTTGTCAACAATAGTGGCAACATTTAGTTCCCGATAATAACTAAGATAGTTGAAATTACTCAAGTAAAAACAGTATAAAAACAAATACAAATATGTAGTTTCATTCAATAAATATTCCTTTATAAAATGTTTTCCTAAAAATAAACTCACTACAGTGTAGTTTTGAATGCACTAAAAGGGTTGATCATTTTAAAAACTTTGTAATAATATCTATTGAAAGCAAACCAAAAATCTTTAGGATCTTCTTGAACAAACTTTCTTAAGGTGTCTACTTTTAAAAATTATATAATCAGCTACTATGACATCACAGAAGCCAAAACCTTTAGCCATATCATTCTTGGTTGGATATAGGCCAATTACTTAGGCCAGCTAAAAGTCATTTCATGTAGTCAAATGATATAAATACCAACTGGGTTTCTCATACACATCCAGTACCCTGATTGGCTGTTTATGACATCATAGAATTTTTCCAGCTTAAAAGAGCAAATATCTCATTGGTTGTGGATGACATCATAGGCATTTTATCTGAGTTATTAATTAACTTAGAATACAGAAAATAGTAATGTTAATAATATCAAATAATTTATTAATCACTGCTTTTCTATCCCAGATATTTGTAAAGCTTTGATTATTTAATTAAATAAAGTTCTGAATTGTTGTACAAGGGGTGCTTCACAAAATCTGACCAAATGGTCAAACATTAGATTTTTTCTTTTTTGGAAGGACTTCTAGATCAAACCAAGAAATTTGAGCATCTCCTTGTAAGTAACAGCTTCCTGCAAATAGTAAGAATTTGCAAAAAATACAATACTGTTTAAATTTTAAATTATGTAATGCTGCTTAAGTGTAAATCTTCAGCTTAAAATAGCACAGAGTAGGCATAACCAAGCTCAGAGTTTTTACACACAGAATAGAAAAAGGCATTCAAATGTCAATGCCAAGCTACTCTAGTGAATACAGAAAATATTATTCTACAATATATCCAGACAAGTGCTGTCATCTTTACTGTTTCATCTATTTCAGATTATACACTGTTCAGCTTTCCTTAACTCATGTAAATTTGAATGTCAAAGAGCTCTATAAGTGAGCACAATTGGGAATAAATTATTTGGCTATAAGTATGTAAATTTGTCAATAAGGCTAATAATAAAAAAACATTTTAGACAAAAAATATTTATTTTTCAAAATAATCTTGTCAATGCACACAATCCAACATTTTTCCATATTCCATAGTTTATGTAGAAAACAGTATACAGTGAACATTTCTGATCAAATTTCAGTTAATAACTCTGTGTTAGGCTTATTGATCCACATAGGAATGTGGATCAATAAGTCTAACACAGAGTAAATGAGCACATGTGAAAATTTTTCTAGCATCAACATGATGAACTAATATGAGTGGAGTACCTCTGCCTGCAAGAATATTTGATACTCTGATTTGAAAGTGATAAAAATAACACATAAAAGAGCATTCACAGATTGTAATTGCCAAAACATCATGATAAAAACAACTACAATGAAAATTTGTGATTAGAAAATGTCAAACAGAAGAAAATATATTCTAAAAACTAATGTTGTCATTTTTTATGATAAAATTGATTTCTGAGTTAACTCATACAAAATCACTGGAGATTTCTTATTTATTGTGGTGAACAGCTAATATACATTACTGATGCTCATTAAAATCCATGCATCTAAAGTTAAAAATGGACTCTACCAAATTCAAGTCCAAAAAAGAGGGCTTATAGGTAGTGGATTAGGTACTAAATTATATAAAATTCTGAAATAGAGTATTCTCATAACATTCTTTTTTTTTTTTTTAATAATTTCACCCTCTACAAGGGGGTTACTGAGGGTGAAAGAAAATGAGAAAGACATCACTGTAGAGAAAGGGCAATAAAAGTGCAGGTTTCTGGTATACTGAAGATGGTGACTGATGTCACACTTTGCAAATTGTAAGTGACAGGAAAGTAAAAAGCTGGAAGAAAGTCTAATAGGTAAGATGTGTGAAAAAAAACTATTAGAATAGATCTTATTGTTGTATCTATTTGTTTCAACAATAAAACAATGAGACCAAATTGCCAATTTAATACTACATTTAATTCCATGTAACCAAAGAGGAAAGCTGATCAGATCAATTACCAAAATATTTCTACAAAAGATAAAGGGAAGCCATGTTAGTGCAGTGGGAAAGTGACTGAAGCTGAAATGCCAAGTCAAACCTGATAACTTTACAGACTGTTCTTTGGATTTTGTCAAGAATTTTAATATATACAGCAGGAGCACCAGACAATATGTGGCAACAATATTCAATGCACGGAAAATGGTAGATTTATAAACATGCAAGATGGATTCTGGTGAGAAAACTTGTCTGGCATGACAAAGTAAACCAGCTTTCCTAGCAGCAGACCTAGCAATTGATTCAATACAATCATTCCACTTCGTGTCATTGGATATTGTGTGACTGAGAAGTCATAATTAGTTGCTCTCCTGGAGGTTGGCATCAACCATACTGATGGAAAGCAAACAGGGTTTTCTAAGACTAAAAAAATAGTTTCATTTTGAAGGCATTGCAATTTACAAGCTATATCTTGCCCTGGATAAAAACTGACTAAAGTTCATCTGATAGTTTTTCTTTGTTGAACCTGTCAACTGTACTATTAAGACAAAAGTAAATATTTGTATCATCAACATAAATACTGAGCTGGGAAATGATGACCAGGAAGTTCATTGATGAAGATAAACAAAGTAGGCCCAAGAATAAAGCCTTGGAAGACACCCATATTGATGTGAAAGGAAGTAAAAGAGTGGACATTCAACACAACTTTCATGACTAAATTTACAGACAGTACTACATGATCTGAATTGCTAAGAGAACAGAGGTGCAAACTGTGACAAGAGCTAAGGAACACATCCTGTAAAGAAGCATATCCATCAGAATTGCTATGGAAACAAGTAGGAAAATCTACTATTTGATTTGAAAAAAAAAAAATTAGTAATCTCATTTTTGAGCCACGGGCATTCATGTATGAGAAAAGTTATTAAAGTGCTCTCAGATGAAGAAATTTTAAAGTGAATCCTTAATTTACTTTTTCTTGGTTTTAAATACATTGTGTTTTCCATCATCCATTACTACAAAATCATAAATTTAGTTATAAATAGTTTAAAATGGAATCAACTAGATGTAACATTTAGTCAGTGAAGATTTCAGATATAATCTACAAAAACAGTATGATTAAAATAATGGAAAGAAAAAGGTACTTATCAATGATTTCTTGTATTTCTGTTACTTTACAATTATAATAACTTTTCCTCTCGTATTCTTTTAATATAGCCATTTACAAAATTGGTAAACTGTTATTTTTGACTGTTGGCATACTGTTACTGCATTTTATCTGTTGAGAAACTAAAGCAAACTGGAATAGCTATTTAATATGAATTTTAGAAGTTATGGTATATAACATATTGCTCAAGTTTCAAATGTAAGTAAAAGAAATTTACATAACGTTATAAACAGTTATTACGAATAGTTAAAACTGATCAACAATGAAAATTATAAATTTAAAAAAGATGATAAAAGTAATCTAGATTTAGTCAATTACTGTTCCTAATGCTCTGGCTCATGACCACATCATATTAAAACATTGGTTCCTGTACGATCACCAAAGTTAAGCAATGCTGAGCTTTATCAGTACCTAGATGGTTGACTGCTTGGAAATACCTGTAAGCTTGAACATGTGTGTGGTGTAGCGGATAATGGCTCAGAATTATTAATCAGAGTCGAATTTCAATTTCAGTTGTGTTATCTTCATTCACATGCAATTACCATTGGGAAAGGTACAAATTTATCTCTCCTCCCACCAGCTATGGGTTAATAAGTAAGATTTGTATCACTAAACCATTATTATCTCAAAAAAAGAATTCATACATTTTAAAGATATTTCCTGACTTTAAATAACATGCAAAGGGTTGATAAGCCATAGAAAATGAATCATTCAATAAAAACCTAATGCTCTGAATATTATCTATAAACTAATTATTGTTGTTCTGTTATTATCTATTATGATTATATTATGATATCTTATAATATTGTGATATTAGTTATATTATCATTATTATTATTATTAATATTGCTATTAAGAATTAAATTAAATAAAATATTGTTTATTAACAAATTATTCTGTTTAGTTTCTGCACCATGAATATAATAGCTAAATGAATGAATATATTTTGTGGGTGGAGTATATCCCACAAAAGTAACATAAACAGTCAATAAATGCAATAGAAAGGTATTTTAATGGGTGCTAATCTGCTACTAAAACACAGTATAAGGCAATATAGTATCAGATTTGTAGTTATCATCATTAAAATCAATACACTGAGTTTCTTGCATTGTTGCAGAATTATATATATATATATATATATATATATATATATATATATATATATATATATATATATATATATATATATATGTATACATATATATGTGTGTATTATACTTTCAGTCTGGATACCATTATGGAGAATCTATCAACCTAAAATTGTACAAATGATGCAGGAGCTATTTTTTCTTTTTCTCATTTTCTTTTTTTTTTTTACCTGAATAGGTAATGGTGAAGGTTGGTTAGATTAAAAGAAAGGAATATCTAAGAATCATCCATTATCAGAATTCTTTGATTGCCTGCAAAAGGAAACCAATCCTCAGAAGACAAAAACAGTTTTTTCTGATCTCCTCACCTCTTGAAGAAAATAATGGAGACATTTTCAAACCCATCCTTATTTTGGCATCTTTCTTTCTTCTGAATCAAAATTATCTTCATTTTTGGCCCAGCCAATTGGATATGTTCCTCATTATAATGAAAAATAAAGTTAAGTAAAATGTAAAAAGAATAAAAAACATATTGGTCAATATTTTATATTTTGTTGATCTGATTTATTGAATTGAAGGATTTGACAAAAGTATATTGCAAAAAGAGGATTACCATTTTAATTAAAGTGAAATTGGTGTATATATATATATATATATATATATATATATATATATATATATATATATGCACACTGAAATCATTTTTTTAATTATAATCAGCATCATTAAAAAATGTAGGAAAGACATTGGTAAATAAAGAAAACAAAAGAAGGAAAAAAGAAAAATATAAAATATGTTTGGAGAAATAGAATGAGAAAGAGAACAAAAAAGAAAGAAATGGAAAATTAGGGATAGAAAGAAAGAGAATACAAAAAGAAAAAAATGAAGATAAAAATAAGTAAGAATGATTTTAAAAAGTAGGAAAAACTAATAAAAAAAGCTGAAAAGAAGATAGAAAAGAATAAAAAGAATAAAATGTATACCAACAAACGTTAAAAGGTAAATGAATTATAAGTGTAAGAAAAAAAGCTGCATCATGTGACCAATTCTTACTGAAATATTTATCAGTCATGAATAAGTTTTTTCTTTTCAAATGATTTTCAGTTTGTGCATCATAAGAGCAATACATCACATGATTTTGTAATGGTGGTAAATTCCCCAAATGAGTGATGAGTCTACCATCAACCACTTGTCAAGATGAACAGGAAAAGAAGACAAAATTTAAAAAAAAAAAGAGGCAAGAAATAGAACTTATACAGAGAAAGATTTTTTAAAATCAAAACAAAAAAGTCAGATAAATAAAAAAAAATTAATTTAATTATAGAGAAAATGTAAGTTGAAGAAGTTAATATAGACTTAATGATCTTTAAAGAAGAGATGAGAAGAAAGAAGAAAGGGAAAGTAAATTTATAGAGATATGAATGATGCACAGAAGAAAAATATATAAAAAAAGCAAAGAAGAAAAAGGATGAAAAAGAAATTATAGAAAAAACTTAAGAGCTAAAAGTAAAAAGAAATAATGAAAAGTCAGCAAAGCATGAAAAACAAAGAAAAGGGTGGTAATTCTAGATGAAAGACAAAAAAATAATAATTTATACTTACTTTTTTTCTATTTTATAATCATTACAAAGATGATTTATTTGAGGTTAATTTATTTGAGCCAGAAAGCTAGCTATAATATACAATTACAATGGTAGTTTTCCTATTCAGTGCGATCCTCACTGAGGATCCCATAAATCTAATTTCATCCTGTAAATTACTTTACATGAGCAGAGGATACTTTGACAGTTTTTCCTGTAAAATCAGCACAAATCACTGGGCCAATAGAAATATTTACAATAACTACAACTATGGGTATACAATGCCAAGAATAAGGCAAAATAGACAAGACTTTACAAATTCGGTTTATTGCGACAAAATCTTTACAAAGATTTAATCTTGTAAAGATTAGAATAGGACCTGTCTTCAATGACTACTTTCAATTCAACATGGGTTTTATACTATTTCAGTTTTTACCATATTTTTAACATGTACAAATTTCAAAGAAAAAATCCATGTATATTATATAATATGTATAAAAATTTGTTGAGTAGTTTATTGAATTAAATATTTTAAAGAGTTTTACATATCATGAGAAAAAAACCTCATATATTTTTCTTATATATAAAATAGATGAAGATTGAAAGAAAACAAATATTTATGAAAATTTAAAAATTTGCAAGTAGTAAATGTACAAAAATAAAACATCTGACAAGCACAAAAGAACATTTTCTTTTCTCTTTCTACCAAACCCTGTGATACCATTCACCTTAAGTTTTATTTCTGATTTTTATCTAAAAGTTTTATTTTGACCATGACAGGGATCAGTACATTTTCTGTGGTTAATACTGAGGAATGTAATAACAGTTCTGGAAAGTTCACATGAAAGAAACAATATGATACTGTAATCTGCCTTCCTTGGAAATACATGTTAATATGGATACCTACTTAAAGGATATGGATACCTACTTAAATAAACTTGCTATATTAAATTGCAGGGAGTGGGGCAATGCAAAAAAGAAAAGGTCAAGGTCATGAAGATATATAATGTATGCCCTTGATCATGTGAACTGAGTAGTGAAGGGACTACAATAAAGCTTTTATAGCTGCTTTGCAGATGCTAATAAAAATGTGATTTTTGTGACAACTGCATGGCATCAATATTATGTTACCAACTTGTTTTGGATATATGGAAACACCAAACACAAGAAGAACTGCTAAAAGTGGGAGAATTAGAGTTGCAGAGGTGCATTGACATCTGCAAATAATGGAGAATGCTACCCAACATTCTTGAGTCTAAGAATGGAACAAATACACAAGGTTGCTACGAAGATGCAGAAGAGTCTGTGGAGAAAATCAAAACTTAGAAAAGAATGCTAGTTCTGTACTTCTTGCCATGAACCAGGGAAGGAACCAGCTTATGGAAAAACATGTCTGAAGTGTCAAGGAATCACTTCATGGCAAAATGCAAGTTGGTGAAGAAAAGGGTTCACACAGAAAATGAGTGGAGATAGTAGCAGTAGTCAGTCACTTTGAGCAAGTGGATATGGTTGCGACTGGGTGGAAAACTGGCAGACTGGCACATGGGACAATTTCAATTGAAATGGTGGTGAATGATAAAATAATTGTGCTTCAGCTTGATAGTGGTCCTTCAGTGAATGTGTTAAGTGCCAAACACATTCATGAGAAAAATCTGAAGCCCTCTGATAAGACCCTAATCATATGGAATGGGGCAGAAATGAAACTCCTGGGTGAGTGCCTTGTAAAATTGACAAAGCCCAAAAATAGAAAGAAGTATGCCATGAATTTTGTGATTGTGAGAGATGATTTGCATCCACTCCTAGGTGCATACAAAAAATGGGCCTGGTCAGCATGAACAAAGAGGAGTTCCAGATGAGGATTAGAGTCCCACAGGAAAAGCATACATTTATTCCAGACTATCTGTATGAGAAAGTTTTACTTGATCTTTTATATATATATATATTTTGTATATGGATTGTAGCCTATTCTATTTTCAGTTATCTTCTATACTAGATTTGTTGTAACTGATCCATACACTGAGATACTTTAAGTGTTTGTTACTTGATAATTCCATTTCGCCTCAATCCTCCTTGCAGTGGTGGCGTTTGACACACTGGTACCTCTGGCCTTGGGTCAGGGATACCTCCATTGGCGAATGTTGACTTACTGGAACAGGAATTTCAAATGCATCATACAGGACTTCCATTGGAATCTCTTTGGTATTTTCCGTGACCTCTGTAGTGTGTCTGGGTCTCAATTGATTCCAATGTCTTTTGCACATTGGAAAATTTTTCCCCCTTTTATGTCATATATGACCTGTCCAATTCTTTTGGTTATCATTCCTTCTTCCCAATACATTTTTCCAGCCCTAAAGTTCTTGAAAAAACTTTGTCACCTGGCTTATATGCTTTAGTCAACTGTTTTTTTTTTTTTTAGCAGTTTTCTTTGCCGGACTAGGCAACAGCCTATCGAACACAGAGCGTATTTTTCTGGCAAACATTAATTCTGATGGCGATAACCTTGACGTCGTATTTGGGTTTGGTGTATTCTACATACTGCCAAAAATTTCTGAATACTTCTTTCATTCGTGTCCACGCCTTGTTTTTTTCTTCAACGCTCGTTTAAAGGTGTCCACGAATTTTTCCGCCTGTCCATCATTCGATCTTGGATGATATACTGGCGTTGTCACGTGATCAATGGACAATGATGTACAGAATTCCTTGAATTCTCGTTGTCGCTGACTAAAGTTTTAGGGAGTCCAAAGCAACTAAAAATTTCATTAAGTGCGTTTATTGTATTTGTTGTCGGATGTCTGCACTTAACAATTTCTGGCCACTTAATGAAACTGTCCACAATGATCAGGTAATAAGATCCATTTATGGGCCCTGCATGTCTTTGGCTATAGTTGAATCTTTACTGGTGGATCCCTTGCTGCCAGTTGACATCCTCTGCAATGTTTCACCAAATTTTCTATGTCTTGGTCCATCCTTGGCCAATAAGTATAGTCTCTCATTAGAGATTTCATTCTCGAAATCCCAGGATGACCAGTGTGAAATTCTTTCAGAATTTTCTTTTGCAGAGTAACTGGCATTACAGTTCTATCTGCATATAGTAATACCTGTTTGCAGATTGAAAAAGGTGACACACTAATTCCTTTTTAGTTTTCTCGTTCAACCAGACTTGCTTTTTTCATTTTTTTAATGAAATCATGATTTCACCGCTGCTTTTTTCACATCTTCTAGCGTAACCGGTAGTTCTCTAATAGTGTTGCATAACAGACCCGACAATTCACTTTCGTCTCTTAGCGCCGTTATTACTGTTTCTTCCAGTGGTTCCGTATATTTAGGTATCAATCTTGATAACCTATCGGCGTGACCTAGCTTCTTTGAAGGCACATATTTAATTTTGAAATTATAATTCAATAGAATTACACCCCAACGCTGTAGTCGATTTGCCGTGTGAGTTGGTATACCTTTTTTGAACCAAATATTGTTAACAGCGGTTTGTGGTCTGTTTGCAGAATAAATTCTCTTCCGTATAGAAACCTGTGAAATTTTTTTACAGCGTAAACTCTCTTTTTCGATTTGACTTTAACTTCGTTCCGCGGGCAGTAACGTTCTCGAAGCATGTGCTATTGGCTTCGTAGATCCGTCCTCGAATTTATGAAGCAATATCGCACCTAGTCCCTCATTACTGGCATCTGCTGCTACAATGATTTTCCTCTTCGGGTCGAAATGCGCTAACGATAGGTCTGCTAATAGACAGCTTTTTATTTTTTTAAAAGCCTGTTCGCATTCTTTCGACCATATCCACTTTGCGCCCTTTTTCACCAAATTATTTAAAGGAGCTCTGATATCATACATTTTGGGGATATAAATGCTATAGTAACTTACTAATCCCAAGAAGGCCTGGAGTTTAGCCACATTATCAAGTGCTGTCATATTTTTTATAGCCTCAGCCCTTTCTGGATCCAGTTTTCTTCCTTTACTGTCAATGATCTGCCCTAAATATTTTATCTTCTTTAAGAAGAACTTGCATTTTTCAGCACTCAGCTTGAACCCGTAATCCTCCATTCTCTGAAATACGGTTCTAATATGCGTTTTGTGTTGGACCTCGTTTTCACTTTTAATCAAAATATCATCTAAATATGCGATTGCATACTCCATACTAGCCAACATTGTGTCCATTATTTGCTGGAATAGGCTTGGAGCTACCTTCAATCCAAAAGGAAGATGATTTAGTTTAAAAATCCCTTTATGCGTGTTTATTGTCAGGTACTTTGAACATTCTTCACTGACTTTAACCTGAAGGTAAGCCTCCGACAAGTCCAACTTTGAAAACACTCTACCTCCGTTTAATTTAGTGAATATATCCTCCAGAGACGGTAGAGGGTACGCATGGTCTTTCACACAATCATTTAAGCCTGTCGAAAAGTCAGCACACACTCTGATTTTTCGGTTTTTCTTTTTTATATATACGGTTGGAGACGCCCAATCCGAGTAATCGACTTTTGAAATTACGCCAATTTTCTCCAACCTTTCTAATTCCTCATTTATTGTGTCTAGTGCCGAAAATGGTACTTTTCTCTTTGGTTTAAAGATTGGTTTAACATTTTATTTCAATTCGAAGTTGACTTCTGTTTTTGTGCACAGACCTAGTCCTTCTGAAAAGACGCGAGGGAATTCGCCTTTCAAATCCGTAATAAATCTTTCTGTTTGCTTCGTCTTATAGTTCTCTATGACGTTAACTTTGTTACAAAAAGAATTTACCAGTAATTCCCATAAATTAAACAATACGATCCAGTCTAAACCAAAGAGGTTTACTGAACCAGTGAGCACATACACTTACGAGTTGTGAATTTTTCCCATGAACGAAATGTTACATTTTAATTCACCTCAAACTTAAAGTTTTTCCTGACACTCCCCTGGCAATTTTGTCTGTGTTAGTCAACGGCGGGTAACCGATTTTTCCCATGTTTGCTCGTTTATTACCGAGATATCACTTCCTGAATCGAGTAATAATTTTACGGTCTGCCCATTTATTTTTACATTGAGGTATTTTCTTCTTTGACCCTCCTCAATTTCGTTTTTAGACAAAACTACGTTCACCTTTGTTTGAGACTTTGCTTTTACTTTTCTCTGTTTTGCCCGACAATGGGAACTTCTATGGCCTACACGCCCACAATTAAAACATATTTTATCCCTAAAGAAACAATCCTTCTTTATATGCTGTCCTCCACACGAACTGCATATAATTTTTCTTTCTTTATCTTGTATCCACTTCTGTTGTCTTACAGTTTGTACTTGCAAAATTCTCTTCTCCTCAATCCGAGTATTATCTTTTCCTATGTTTATAAGTCGCTGACATTCTTCCGTTATTTTTTGTAACGTAATCTTTGTATCCTGTTCCTTGATAGTGAGGATTCTTGATCTAATTTCTTTGTCCTTCGGTGTCGTTAGACCCTGCACAAAAGTTAGACACTTGAACATGTCGCTTGACAATTCCTTTAATTTAAACGCCTCACACTGTGCGTTAACCATACCTGCATACGTGACAAAATCATCATCCTCTTGTTTTACGATATTTAGACACTTGTATCGTGTATAAAACAGACTCTTTCATTGAAAATTTTCGACAAAATTTCTACTGTTTCGCTGAATGTAATTTCTTCTGGCTTCTTTGGGAGGATTAAATTCGCGTATTTTGTATTTTCTTCTGTTCCCAACTTCTGCAACAATAGAGTGATTTTTTTCCTCGTCGGACCATTGTTTGCATCTTTTCGTAAATATTGTTTCAAACCTACGAAAATAAGCCGGAAACGTTGAACCACTGTCAGGGTCGTATTTAAATTCAGAGAGTGAATTTGAAATTCCTTCAGCAGAAAAAAAATCTAGAACCCGGTTCTTTTGTTGTCCTAGATAATATGTCTTCCCAAAGTGATTTATTGTCTTTTGCCTGTTGTTTGAATAACTTTTCAAACCTTTCTTGTTGCCGAATAAATTGTTGTTGTTGTTGTTGTAATTGTTGCTGTAAAGTGACTTGTAGCACCTTAGTTAATTCCGCAGTTTGTTCCATTCTGCCAACGTATCCACAAGAAAAAATTTTGCTCCAATTTATGTAGACAATAAAATAAAAGTCCAAACAAGAGGGGGGGAGGCCAATTTCTTACTTTCTGTAAGCGTTGCACAAGTTTTTCCTTTTCTAACGTTCCTCGTTAATAAGCGTTAAAACAAAATGAGGGAAAAAAAAATTACTTTCTGTAAGCGTCGAACAAGTCTTTCTAACGTTCTTCGTTAGTAAGTGTTGTCAACTGTATTTTTTTTCTTTTGTTTTAACTTGTGAGGTCGTTTTGAATCTCGTCGCCAACTGATATGTCCCGAAAAGGGATATATTTGTTCAAAGTAGCAAAGTGGTTTTGGACTACTGTAACTGAGTAGGACAATCTAGCAGGTAACCATAATGGACTGGTCCTCGCCGTAGTGGTAGGCAATAGGTGAAGACTACAGGCGTAGCCAATAAGCGTCGTCCTTCACCTCTACATCAGTCTGTATTTATGGCTGACACCAGCCAATCATATTACTGTGAGGGGGAACCAGGTGTATGCATATTCATTACATCATTATTAGAACAATGAAATGCCATGCCATTTATTAGAAATATTTTTTTTGTAAAAAACCATTTTTGTAAGTTTTAGAAACATTTCTCAGGTGTATTTGTTATTGATGAAATGAGTTCAAGGAAAATATCCCTTCAACACTCCTGCACATTTCTTAACATTTGAACAACATTTAGTTAACAGTTGTCCATGCAGTTTTTTTTTTTTTTTGCAAACAATTTCCTTTGAAGCATCTTTAATGGGAAAATAAATATTTTAATATTTTATTCAGGACAAATGAATTTAAAATGTCTTATAAAATTCAACTTTTTCACTTTTAAGTAAAAAGCTCTCTGTAGAAACTTTATTCTCTGAGATCCAGTTTTCCTGAATAATCCCTATTTAATCAATTTCAAAGGCATTTGTCTTTATTTATGATTAATTATTATAAATTCTTTATTTAATAAATAAAAATGGTTAAAAGATTATTTTAAAATAGAAATTATTCTGGTCCAATATGTGCAGTGAGTGGGTCAGTAAGAGATAAGCTAGAATAAAACCACAAAATTTACCCATTATATTTGAATCAATAAAAGATATAGCTTTTATATAAACTACTTCCAGATCATGCTTGTAGGTATTTACCCATCAAATGTTAATTACCTACTACAAGTATAATTTTGCAAAGGAGCTTTTGTTTGAATTATTAACTTAGTGAATCTGCATTGCTCTAACATTACTGAAAGTCAAAAAACATAAAATGTTCTGAAGAAGGTTTTACATTTCTGACTAAAAAGCTGAAAACTGGATAAGTCAAAACATCACAAAGAAAGAATTCAATTGTCTGAACAAAACTTGCAATTGCATAAGAAATGTTTAAAATATGAAGTATACTAGTTACTTTAAAAACAAACAAAACATGAAAATGATTTGAAAAGTATTTCAGTGTTTATTCGCAAGAGACTCAAAAAATACATTTTAAAGATAATGCAAATCAAATGTTATTTAATAAAAAATAATTCAATTAACTATGAAACATTAACACTGTACTTTGATTTTTATGGTATATTTTGCACTCTAGATATATTTGTTCATTTTAAAATTTTATTTATAATTTGTAAAAAAAGATGAAAATAACAATTAAAAATATGCTCAATCAATATTGGATTAACTAAAAAAATTAATTGCTATAATTTTGTTAATATTTTCATGCTTAATTTCACAAGAATGTTGTAAAATAGCTTTGCAATATTTTTAAAAAAATTAAAGATATTTGTTTTGTATCTGGAGATTGACATGTTTTTTAGCAATTAGTTTCATTCATTGTAGAAGAAAAAATAAGAAATCTAGTAAAGTGGTTGCTTCATATTGGTCACATACATAGTATGAAAAACCAGATAGAACATGGAGAAATGAAGTAGAAATATTTGCTGCTAAGACTTAGAATAGCAGAGTCAACATAATCAGGGAAAGAAGAATTTTGGAAAGGCTTTTGAATAGTAATGGCTAGATGAAGAATGATCTTTTGATAATCAATATTTTATTAACATATAATAAAATGTGGTTGATTCTGTAAATTTATTTAGTATTATTCCCATGGCTATCATACAAATAAGTATGAAAATTTTCACAAAATTTTTCATGACTTATTTGTTTATCATGTACTGATTACAAACAAGTATGTTGTCTTCATTCATTTGAATATCTTATTCTTGATAATTAATTTAAATTAAATGCTGTGAGAGTTAGTAATGATAGATTATTCTCATTAAAAAATTATAATATATAAATATATAATATATATTTATATATATATATATTCAAAAGTATTTGTTAAATATTTATACATACTATGTCAAATTTAAATTTTGGCATTAGATCCTTTATATTCAAAATAATTTCTTTAACTGAATAAAATTGAAAAATCAAAATTTTCTTTCAAATATATGTTTATTTTCAGTATATATACATATCTTTTTATATATATATATATATATATATATATAAATATATTTATGTTATATATATATATATATACAGATGATCACCTAATATCAATTTCAAATTCACATCTTTTTCATGCATGAACCCAAAGGTGACTTTGTATTTCTTTATTTGCATTACTTATTACACAAGTGACATATAAACAATATATATACAATATATATGGATATATATATATATATATTTGTGCAAAATATATACCTTTTCAGTCTGGAGCTGGTTGTGCATACCTTGTCATACAGTGTATTTTCTGTTATTATTTATAAAATACATACCCACATACATACAATATCTATATATATATATATAATTTTTCATTTAAAAAATGATTCCATCACTACATAAGTGTTCTCATGTTTCAAAACAAGAGCCAAAAACTTCAATATAATTATTTGAATTAAATTGAATTAAAAAAGCTCTGTTCCATCTTCAAGCGAAATTTTTTTTGGAATAACTAATTCTTGAAATTTACGCGTTTTTTATATATTCAATTAAAATTAAATTTACTATGGTAACAGCTAGAGCAATTATTTAAAAAAAAAGGGGGGGCATAAGGGTTAATCATTTGTATCAATATCTCAGTTACATTCAAAGAGGTCAAGTCAGGGTAAGGTTGGGGTGTCTAAATTTAAAGCGGAAGATGACATCGTCTAGTCTATGGAGATTTATTAATTTTTTTTCCCTGAAAGGGTTTTGTGTATATAAAAAAAAACTGTCATAATTCACTAACATTTGTTTTTTTTGATGACTTCATAAAGGTTTTTTTTTTTTTTTTTTTTATTTAAACTTTTTATTTAGACTATGGATTTAAAATTTTATTTATTATTTTATTGTTTGTTTGATTTTATGTTAATTATTCAATGCGAAAATTTGATGATGTCACAAAAACCATTAACTCATGTCTATTGTTTAATAAATTTTTATTATTTAGAAATTTGATAATGTATAGTTTTCATGTAGGCATAAAGGGCATGGGTCATCCCAAGTTTTACATGTTCTAGTTTTGTTTATAATTTTCCATTTTACTTTTGGTGTTTTATTCATTTCCTTCAAATGCCAAAATATTTAGATAGAGATGTCTGGTTTCTTTTATTAATATTGTTGAAAGAGCACTTATGCTGCCTCCATCTGGTTTTAAATTCATTCTTCGTGGACCCAATGTATATCATATTAGTATTAGGACTCTCAATGGATGAGATAGTACATTGGTAGACCACAGATTTTATGCAGCATATATTTTCCAATGGGCAGTCTTCTGGGTTTCTACAATCACATAATTTTTCCCTATTTTTTGTCTAATTTAAGTGTAGGGTTTTTATTAATACTATTCTGGCATGGGGGTTTATTCAGGATTTTATTATTGTGTTTTTTTATTATACTTTCTAGATTTTCAGTGCAACTGTAACTTAATTTTAGGCCGTTTTTATTAAATATTTTACTAAGTCTACTATTAGTAGGAAAGTGTTTTTCAATTAAAGCTAGGAATTTATGTCCTAGCTTAATACTAACCATTTGGTTGAACAGAGGGGTATACCAAATGATTTTTCTTTTCCTGTTTTTCTTTTAGTTAGTACAATTGTTTCTATAATTGATATTAGCATTTTTGTATCCATTATTTTTTAGGGCTGCATTATAAGAATTACTGTGTTGTTGGAATATTTCTTTATTAGCAGAGTTAATGCTGATTCTATTCTCTATTAATGGGGGGTATATGCTTAATTATGGATGGAGGGTGGTTTGACTTCGGGTGTATATACAAGGGGTTAGTGTTAGGTTTTCTATAAGGTAGGTATGTGTTGTTTATTAAATCTAGAGTTACGTCGAGGAAGTTTACCCTTTTTAATTTAGTACAGACTGTTGTTTTTAAATTTAGATTTCTAAATTCACTATATACAATCTTTCTAATTTTCTCTATTTTAGAATTAGTGGAACTCCTCACTACCATGAACCCATCATCTGTGTATAGCCCGATGTCCTTAATATCTAATTCACGGTGCGTGGTCAGGTTGTACAGTATTAAAAGACCAGCAAGGTCAGAAGACTCTGCAGAGTCTAAAGATCCCATAGTGATGTCAAAATGGTCATTATTGTTTTTAATCCATTGGTCCCCATTATGAATGAGGACAGATTTTTTTGCAATGAGAATTATATTCATTTCTTCCTTTGTCAGGTCAGAATACACAGCAGCAAACTCCAGGGCAGTCGTGAACATATCCTTCAATATTGACGAGTAGTAATCCACAATATCGAACTGTAATAGGGTGCAATCAGGTTTATTATTAATATTGGTGAACCAATTGATGACATCTTTGGTATTAATCCATAATTTTAATCCAAGGTGGTTTTTAATTTGCCAAGTAATTCTTTCTAGGATTCTTTTGCTTATCTTACCGATGTCGGGTCGGGTAGGGTTAATCATTCTTGTAGTAGCGTTTTCCATAAAATCTTGTTTGTGGTCCTTAAGAGTTATATTACATTCCTTTTCAGCAAGTTTGCCTACTCTATCGCTAATTTTTAATTTATCAGTAATTTTTTTACTATTTCTGTTAATACTATCAACCATATATATATATATATATATATATATATATATATATATATATATATATATATATATCTACTACACACATATATATATATAATATGTATACATATATATATATATATATATATATATATATATATATATATATATATAAAGATATATATACATACATACACATACACATATACATACACACACATATACGTCATGCATATACATATATATATATGCCTAAATACATACATGTACATATACACAGACATACATATAAACAAATATAGGCAAAATACCTGGAAATTATGTTTTTCCAAATCAAATCTACAAGTATGGTGTTAAAACATTTACTAAAAGGCTACACAAGCTCTTCAAGGTAATATATAGGGCTGGTCTACAAGACTAGAAGAATCCTTTAATTCAACACCTATACAAGAAGAAATAGAATAGAAATACTTGTGACAACTATCATGGAATATCTCTGTTGTCAATTGCTGGTAAAATATTAGCTAGACTGATTCTGACAGGGCTAGCAAGCACATCATCAATGAGATTTACCCAGAATCACAGTGAGGTTTCAGGTCCGGTCATGGCACTATCTCCATGATCTTATTCCATCAGGTAGCTGAAAAAGTGCGGGGAAAAAACAGGAGTTGCATATGGTGTTTGTTAACCATATTAACACCTTCAACACTGTAAATCATGAAGCACTTTGGTAGGCTCTTAAAAAGCTTGGAATCCCAGACAAAATGTTGAATTTATAATCTCCTTTCATGAGGGGATGAAGGCTGCTGTTGTATCTGATGGTGAATTTTATGATTCTTTTGATGTTACAAATGGCATGAAACCCTTGTTCTCTTTGTTCTATTTTTTCAGTAAGCCTTTGGTGAGATGAACACTGGTGTTAAATTTCAATTTCGAACCAATGGTGGCCTTTTCACCTATCAACAGTTCAAAGCTAAAACAATTCTTCGAACTGGTGTCATTCATGATCTGTTGTTTACTGATGATACTGCACTTCTGACAATATCCTGAGAGGAAACCCAATAACTCATCAACCATTTCTCTGATACAGGCAAAGCTTTTGGCCTTACCATTAGCATAAAGAAAATAGAGGTAGTCCACAATCTCTTGATGATGAAATAACAAATCAGATTGCTAAAGCTACAAATGCATTTAGGAAGCTTCAGCACCTATGGAATGAGTGAAGCAGCAAATTGAACACCAAAATATGGGTTTATCGAGCAGCCATTTTGACTATACTGTTGTACACCTCAGAATCATGGACTCCATATAGGTTCTATATATATATCAACTGGATGTCTTTCACAAGAGTTGTCGCCATGTGATTTGTGGCTATACTTTTGACAATAGTATGCTGATCTTCTCACTAAATGCAATATTGGTAGAATTGAGACTTTCATGATGCAGTCACAACTTCACTGGGCTTGTCATGTATCAAGGAGGAGTGATGACAGAATACCTATGGTCTTCTTGTATAGCCATCTTGACAGTGAACAAAGTGTTAACCATGTTATCCGTAGTCTCTGAATATAGAATATAATGAAGTCCGTAATGTGTTCAATATCAGATGTTGGCAGTGAAGATTCGGAGAAAGTAGCAGCTGTTAAGTAATTCTATTTTGGGAGAAAAAACAAAATGGCTGCCTTTATACACGTCGCATTGAATATTTTGAGCCTTCTGATTGGTTAACCCTTCTATTGGTGAACTATAAAATGAGTCAGCTCATTTTGGTTGGCTCACTAGTAACACTAGTACATTTTGGTTGGCTCACTAGTATCCAATAAACTGTAACACCCCCTCATTTTTGGATATATTATGGAATCTTCTTTCAAAATATTAGTAAAGTCAATATTCATATGGAGCAAATACTTTAGTATTCAGAAAATTTATTTTTATTTTCTTCTTTTTTTTTAGCATTCATAAAATATTTTTTTTTTTAGTATTCATAAAATAATTTTTTATTTAAAGAAAATTAATATCCACAAAAATTAGTTATATCATTTTGTCCACTTGTTAAGTACTTCAGGTTAATAAACATTAACAACAATATTATAAATCTGGGTTGTGATCACAACAAAAAAGTGGAAAAAGTTGTTATTTTACCCATAGCTGGGACCCATTAAAACAGTCACCATCACTCCGGGTCAGAGTGATTCTAAGAGTCATTCAGGAGGAGGATTGGGCTAAAAGTAGGGCTATATACGTTTATACCCTGAAACTAAGGATTTACATTCATACCAAAAACTGACGTCTCTTAAGACAATAACTAATGGATGCAGTTTTACGTCCTACCCAGGACTAATAAGGACCTTAGAGAGACTTAATGGATGCAGTTTTACGTCTTATCCAGTACTAATAAGGACCTTATAGGTCAGTATCAAATATGACAGGAATGAAAGCCCCTAATTTCAACTTTGTAATTGGCTTTGTAAATAAATCCGACACGTTATTTTCCGATTGAACATATTCAATTTGTACTGTTTTCTTTTGTACCAGATCCCTTACAAATTGATATTTAATATCAATATGCTTTGATCTTTGATGTATTATTGGATTTTTAGCCAAGGCAATACTGGCCTGATTGTCACAGTAAATAGTTATAGGCTCACTTATTATCAGTGTTGTAATTGTTTTTATTAGTAATTTAAGAAAAATAGCCTCTTGTGTTGCTTGCGACAATGCAATATATTCCGCCTCACAAGTAGAAAGTGAAATCATTCGCTGTTTCTTAGATTTCCAGCTAATCATTGGATTATCTTTTGCCAATCTAAAGCAATAGCCTGTTATACTTTTACGATCTGGTGAGTTTGCCCAATCAGCATCACAAAATCCTTCCAGTTGTAATGTTTTTTCTGATTGTCGAAATACTAGGCACTGATTCTTAGTTCCCTTTAGATAACATAATACTTGCTTAGCTCTTGTTAAATGCACAGTCCTCGGTTTATTTAAGTTTGGGGACAACTTAGTAACCGTATAGCAGATATCTGGCCTGGTTGATGTCATGACGTAAATAAGACTTCCAACCAATATTCTGTATTCTTTCTCACACGCCGCTATACCATCTTCATTATTCATAATTGTGTTTAAATCCATTTCACATGGAGTAGTTCGTGTTTTACAATTTTGAATGCTGAATTTAGATAAGAGTTTTTCGATGTATCTGGATTGATTCATTGTAATAGTGTTGTCCTTAAATTCGAACTGTACACCAAGAAACCATGATAGTCGATCCAAATCGGTCATTTTAAACCTTATATTTAAGGAATTTTTAATTTTTAAGAGAGCAGCTTCACATTTTGAAGCAATTAACATATCGTCGACCCAAATAATCAGAATTACTAATATTTCATTATTAAATATTCTTGTGTACAGGCATGGGTCAACTTGGGAGGATTCAAAATGTTCAATTAAATAGGAATGTATTAATTTATTCCACGTTCTTCCGCTTTTCTTGAGTCCATATAGTGACTTTCTGAGTTTCCGTACACAATTATCACCTTTTTCAAAACCTTCTGGCGGTTCTATGTATATTTCATAGTCAATCGGAGCATTTAAATAGGCTGCTTTAACATCCATATGGTGTATGCATACCATAATGTGTGGCCTTGTACATCAAAATTCTATTTGTTGTTGGACTGAATGTTTCTACATAATCTTCCCCGTATATCTGCGAAAATCCTTTAGCTACAAAATGAGCCTTATACACTGGCGATCCATCCTCAGTTCGCTGTACAGTATAAAGTAAACCCAACGGCTGCCGATAATATTTTTATCATCCGGGACCTTTTTCAATTCAAAAGTATCATTTGATACTAAAGATTCAATTTCTTTTTGCATGGCGGCTATCCATCGTTTGGAATTGTCGGAATTTATGGCTTCTTGATAGTTCTTCGGGGTACATTGCACCGAATACCAACAGTCAATGTCACAGATATTACACTGACCCATTCCAAAATAGTCTGGCTTTCTTCTATTTCTGGTCGGATAACGTGGAATTTGTCCCCCCTCATCGGTTGTATTTTCTTTTAACTCAAGTTTTGCGTCTGATTTTTCCTCGTCTACATCATCTGGTATAACACCTTTCTTTGATTGTGGATTTTGAACGGGTTTTCTACTTATAGGCCCTATCCCATAATTAGGCCATACTAGCTCGTGTTGGACCAGTTCCTCGCAGTCAATGTTCTTCTCTTCGGGATCCTCCACTTGCTCAAAGGAATCTGTAAATCTGACGCATCTGATCTTCGTTATTATTTTACTTTGTGGGAAATAAATCATATAGGCCGGACTTGATTCATCATACCCAATAAATATGCCTCTTTCACTTTTTGGATCTAGTTTTGCCCTATGGTCGACATATGTGTAGCAAATTGTACCAAATATATGCATACCACTTACGTTGGGTTTGTAGTTCGTATAAGCTTCGTAAGGAGTCTTTTTAATGTTCCTATTATAGCAACGGTTTCTTATATATACGGCTGTATTTATTGCATAAACCCACAGATTTTGGGGTAACTTAGATTCTATTAGCCATTTCGAAAAGCGTCTGCCAACTATGTTCTGCGATTCCGTTCTGGTGCGGCGAATAAGAACAAGTTTTCTCATGTTTAATGCCTTCATTTATTAGGAGGTTTTCGTAATTATCAGAAGTAAATTCTCCACCATTATCTGTTCTAATTATTTTTACTTTTCCATACGGGGAGATATGGGATAAATAGATTTTTGTAGCTTGTAGGGTATCAGATTTGTTTTTCAGAAAATATATCATAAGTCCTGAATATTCATCAACAAAGTCAAATACATACGATTCGGATTAGGTGTCTATACCCATTGGGGAAATTGGACCCACTAAGTCGCAATAAACTCTGAACAAGATATCTGTTGATTTTTGGATCTGACCCCGATTTCTATATTTCGTCTTTTTCCCTTTAATACACGTGTCACGATGTTGTAATCCCTTTGGAGGTGTAATTTTCATTCCAGTGACGTGTTCTTGCAATCTTTTAACATCCGGATTATTACAGTGGCCTAATATTTTATGCCAAGTCCTTAAGTCGTGCGTGGCTGTCTTCACAGACTTAATACTTTTCAAATAATACAAACGTCCATTTTGTTGTATATTAAATTCAGTTCTGTCTGGGTATATTAACTTTGAATTGTCTCGGTGAAAATTAACTTTAACACCAGTTCTAACAGCAGACTGAACCGAGAAAATATTTTGTTTAAATTTAGGAATATATAAAGCCCTTTTTAATAAACACTTACAAATATTTCCTTTAGTATCTCGTACAGGCATCGCCTCTTTTTAAAACTAAATTATTAGCTCTGGTCCCGTCAGCTAACTCGATAAAATGGGAATCAGTTGGGGTCAAAATTAATAAATTTTGTTTCATCTGTAATTACATGATTTGTCGCACCCGTATCGACTAGGTAAGAATTATAACTATTGGGTATAGTATCCAACACAAACGAAAAGGCATATGTTCGCTCATTCGAGAAAGTTTTTACATTTTTACAAAAATCATTTTTTGTATAAAATTACTTTTTGCACGTACATGGCCAGCTTTACCACAACGAAAACAAACGATATTTCTTTTTCTATTATTACTGTTCCAATTGTTGTTGTTGTTGTTATTGTAATAATTGTTTTTAAGCCCCTTGATTTTAATATCATAATTCCTAGTCTGATAGCTTTGAGGGACTGGTTTTCTGAATTTTTTAAATGACGTTCTCAGTTGCATTACGTTATTTCCTTGATTTGGAGGGGTACACATTTTTTCAGTTTCTTCATAACTACGTAACGCAATTTTAAACTCAGTGAAAGTTAATTTTTTATTTTTTTATCTTTTTGAGTTATGACTGTCATGAATGCTTTGAATGTCGGTGGTAATCCCTTTAAAACCATGGCTATTAGCAGCCCATCCGAGATAGTCTCACCTGCCATTTTTAAGGCATTTGTGACATTCTCAGCTCGTATAATATAATCTGTTACAGATTCATTTTCTCGTCTCCTTAACGCGGTTAGTTCAGTAAAGCAATAATTTTAGGCTTACCTTTTGAGTTTGACAAGTAATGTTCTCGCAATATTCGTAGGGCTCGACGTCCGTTGTCCTTCGCTTCTCTCATTATTAAAGACAAACTCTTGTCATCCAGGCATTGTATTAATTCGGCGAACACAGCGTAACACAACATATCTATCTATCTATCTATCTATCTATCTATCTATCTATCTATCTATCTATCTATCTACATATATACATACATATATCCATACACATATATACAGATACATATGTATACATACATACCTAAATATACACATACATAGATACATTGTATATTTGTTTAGATGAGTGTGTGTATGTAAATGTATGGACGTGTGTAAGGTTTTATGTATATATGTTTATGTGCACATATGTGTATGTCCATATGCATTTGTGTGTAGATGTATATATATATGCAGGAGTGGATGTATATATATATATATATATATATATATATATATATATATATATATATATATATAAAAAAAGAAGAGCCGCAAACGTTTTTTTTTTTGTAATGTGGATTTTTTCTCAATAAATCCACATTACAACCAAAAAACGTTTCAGGCACCCTCTTTTTAATATACATACTTTTTCTCTCGTTGGAACCACTACAACATATTTCCTTTATATATATATATATATATATATATACACACACAAACAAGTTTCATTAGATACAACCAACAAGGTATGTCTGTTTAATTTTTAATATATTTAAACAGACACTCAAAAGTGTTTGAATGAACACCTTCTGCCTAAATATACCTTATCTCTCTCTCTCTCTCTCTCTCTCTCTATATATATATATATATATATATATATATATATATATATATATATATATATATATATAAGGCAGAACGTGTGTGTGTGTGTGACGAATGCACGGCTGCAATTTTGACGGATTTGCACCAAAATTTACATGCACATGCTCCAAGTTATTAGAAAGGCCAAGACCGACTTTGCATTTCCCAACTCCCATCGATAGTGGAAATAATCAATTTTTTCATGCTACTACGGCAGTTTTCATGTAGTTTGCGGCCATTTTGTACTGCCCAGAGTGAGAGCCAATAGCTGGCTGACACGAAAGTTAACTAGCATGCTAGCATACAAATAAAATCGATAGCTGCATTCGTCACAAGTGGGAAAAATTTAAATCTGCATGGTACTTTACTCCAATTGGCTCATTTGCTTGCTTAAACTCAACGTTGATTCTGATTCCACAGAACTGGGTTGAATGTGAAAAAGTATTTGTTGTTAACATTCTTTTTTCATTCGGTTTTTCCAGTTATGAGTCCTTTTTTAAAGCTGATTATTTTGTGTTCAATTTTGTTTAGTTCTTTTTTCATAACAGATTTAATGTTTAGTATAGAGGTTAGAAAATTTTTTTTCGATGTATGAGTGTCTTTCAGTTCAGTTTTTATGTTTATGTTTCGAATGAGACAACAATCCTACACAAGATTTGAAAACAAATCCGCATGAAAGGCTTACTGAAGGGTTGACTGTAATATGGGTTGAAGTATTAGCTTGAGAATTAGTGTTAATTCTTAATTCTCTCAGATGGTTTAGACGATACTTTTCAAAGTATTTCTCCAGTTTGCTTGTTTTTTAACAGCAAGTTTGAATTCCTCTATATGGATTTTTGCAACAATTAAATTGTATTTAAGTTTATCCTTAAAGTGTAACCAAATAATATATATATATATATATATATATATATATATATATATATATATGGGGGATATAAAAAGAAATAGGTTTCAAGATTGGAGTAGAGACCACATTTGCTCCCATCTGGAACTAATGCAATGTGACAAAGAACCAACAAATGCTGGTGGTATCATAAAGTCCTGCTTTGGCACTCTGAATGATAGCATAGCCCCAAAATCATGCCTGAACCCTACTTTATCCTCTGATGAATATTTTGGGAGAGGCATCAGTATTGGTGCTTTTGTTGTTGCAGCAATCATATGAATGTGTGTGAGGCCTGGGCGACAAGATAGGTATTCGAGGGGGTTTTTCCAAGTGTTCACTCTTTCAAGCTATTGTGGTATGCCAATGACAAGAAATTTCCATAAAAAAAACATCTGGAGATAAGACAGCAAGACAAGGATAGGAATTCTCAAGGACATTAGTGAATATAAACAACTGCTTGGTTTGCAAATGTTTTGTTCCATATTACTCAGGCTATTTAACACATTCCATATATACATGCACATATGCATTGATATATGTATATATATATATATACTTGTGCATATAAATAGATGTATGTATATATGCCACTCTCCACTTTCACCTCTGTTTTCATCCTCTTACTCTTTTCCTCACTCACCTCCCATCATTTGCAACACTAGTGACAGTGACTGTGACAACCAATCAGATAGTAGCATTAGTAGAGCTGATAAAATTTTACTGAAGTGAGAGTAACAACAAGCTTATTGGCTATCAGGTTGATGGGAAGCTGTTCTAATATTGATTTGCTATAAACTACTGTATTCACTGTTGTATCATTTGTGAAATGGGTCAGATCAAAATAAGCAGTACTATTAGTACACATTCTGTGGAAAGAAGAACATCATAATAATAGGTTGTGTGATGAGACTTATAGACAATTGCAGTGAAATGTACTTTCATAATATTTCAAGAAAGGTGGTTATGAAGATACAGTTTTTAAGAGAATATCTTTCAGTAAAAATGATGCCTATATGTAGGCAATAGTTTTATTCAACTGAAAGCAGATTATCTTAGTTGCTACACTAAAAATATCCCCACTATTTCACATGATCCTGCTATAGCAATGTTAAATTCATTAATATTTCTTTTATTCCACATACATCTGTTGTGATACAGCATGTTTTTTGGGCCTTCACGATTATTCTTATTTCCTTCTCACTATTTCTAAGTTTATAGCATCCATTAGAAACACTTCAGTATTGACAAGTATAAATCATTGATATCAAATTGAATGTATGTTAACTAAAAGAAAAAGTTATGAATCTAACATGATGGCATGATACTAGTAGATCAAGAAAATTAGAAAAATTCTTTAAAGACCATGACCTAAAAATGACTACTATAACTAATGCAAAAGTGATCAACTTCCTAGACATGACCTTGGATTTAAATACCAGTAAATATAAAACATATATAAAAGAACTAAGCAGGCTGAGACATGTAAATAATAAATCAAATTATTCCCCCAATTATAATTAAACACTTGAACATAAATTGGTGCAATGACAACTAACTCTAGCAATGAAGAAGTATTTGATAAAGATAAAGTCAAATATGTAAAAGCCCTGGAAGACAGTAAGCATAAAGTATATATAGAATACATGGAAAAAAATTAAAGATAAGAATAAAAAAAGATGCTGCAATGTGTTATGGTTTAACCTCCCTTATATCTGCAATGTAAAAACAAATATTGGAAGGATCTTCCTAAAACAAGTCGATAAATATTTTGGAAGTTCCCCAAAACTAAGGAAGATATTTAACAGAAACAACATAAAAGTAAGTTATGGTTGTGTAAAAAAAATTGAAAAATTAATATCCCATCATAACAATAAATTAGTGGATATTATAATATAAAGTAAAAGCACCAATGAAACAAGAGAAGAAAAATATAGAAAATGCAATTGCTAAAATAATAAAAAAAAACATCTCTTAAACAACCAATTATTTATAGAGCAAATATAAAATGTGATGACCAGCAGAAATACTATTTTGGCTCAACAGAAAAAGGAATAGAAACAACAATTTTACAACCATAAACTGTATCTAAATAACACGAAATGCAGAAACAACAAAGCTCTCTCAAAATCTATTCTACTGGGGCACCTAGCTAATCTCCATTGCAGAAGTCTGCTCAGGTGTATTTGTATTTGTTCAACACCCACAGAGCCCACCTGTGGTTTATAATGTAACTATGCTGAGTGGATCTTAGTTAGTTTCTGGGAGAGAGTATGTTATCTAGTGTGATCAACAGTTTGAACAAGGCCAGCATACCCACAGTCATGATAACTTGTGACTTTGTGATAGCACAACCACTGATGGCTATAAAAGTGAAGATTTATTTTCGACATTAAGGAAACTGGACAAAGATGACTTTGTAATTCTCCACCATAAGACAAGTCCAAGGAATATAGTCCCATTGTAAAAGGGACTGATGAAATTTTTCAAAGATCACAAATTAAATATAACCACTACCACTAATACTAAAGTGATCAACTTTCTCGATGTGACCTTAGACTTGAATAATGGTTATTACAAACCATATACCAAAGATCTATAACCATAGATATGTCAGTAAAGAATCAAACCTCTACCATAAAATTCAAGATAATTTATATAAATCAGTCCAAGTTAGATTATCTACCAACTCCAACAATAAGGAAATATTTGATAATAATAAAATTAAATATATAAAAAAGTTAGAACTAAGCAACCATAAAGTAAATTTAGAGGATTTGGAAAAATACAAAGTAGGTAAAAATAAACAGAAACACCACAAATATAACATTATATGGTTTAATCCACTTTTCAATCATGATATTCAAATGAATATCAGAAGAATTTTCCTAAATTTAATTCATAACATAACATTATACTAAATAAATATATTTCCAAAAAAGACAACGTTAATTTTTTTTAAATAAATGCAACTGCCAAAAAATATGCTGTCCCTTAAACAGTCAATATATGACTGATAATATTGTATATATAGCTAGCATATATTCCAGTAACAATAGTAAATTTTATTTTGGTTCCATTGAATATCCTTGAAAATTTGTTTCTACCATCATCAAATGACTTTAGGTAATATAAAATACATAAATGGCATTGCTCTCTCTAAATATTTCTGGCAATTTAAGAATGGTGCAAATACATATATTATTACCTGGAATATTGTATGTGCTAATACACCTATTATTAGCTGGAATATTGTAGCAAAGCCAAATCTTACAAAGAGAAAGGCAATTTATGTCTTGCTGAAAAATTAGTTATCTTAAGACATTTAAACAACCCTAAGTTATTAAACAAGAGAAATGAATTGATGATTACATGTAGGCATAAAAATAAATATCTGCTTAAATATGCTGATTAATGTAGATTAATTTTAAATGTAAATTATGGTTATTTTAAAAAAAAAGAACAAGTAATCTCCATCTATGCTTAATATAAAAAATTAATATTCACTACTCAAAATAATTTTTCCATATATATATATATATATATATATATATATATATATATATATATATATATAAATCCCATTTATTTTCAATACCAAATATATTTTTAAACTAATCCATGTATAATATATAACTGCCACAACATTGCAATAACCAGACATATTTTATTAAAATTTAAATTACATAATGGTCAGTCTATTAAATTACATAGGGTCAGCACCTAAAATTGCATTGTGCATGAAACTCCAAGTCATGCTATCTGTTAAGGATAATATATATATATATATATATATATATATATATATATATATATAAAAAATTGCACCTATCATTATTATAATTGCACCACCATTAGTAATCACTTTTACCACTTTACAATATCTATTAACTATCAATATTATCATTACCACCAACACACAGCACCATCACTTACACCTCACACCCACTATTAACATATAATCCACTACAATCTTTTATCACTCCCCAGCATATTTAATACCTTAAAACAATATGATCAGATATAATTTCCATATGTAACCATGAGAACAAACACCTATTACCAGGCAGCTTTAATATAATAACAATAATAATTTTGTAATTAAAAATTAAAAATGATAACAATCTTCAACTACCATAATTTTACACAGAATACCTATTATCAGGATTTATACCAAAATAAATTAATACATATAACAAAATAAAACAAAAATAAAATAAAACACCAACAACCACTTTTTAGTTCAAGCTACCACCACTATAACTACATTCATGGTTTTATCATTCTCCCACCACCGTTACTAATCATTTCTACCAATTTCTTCCAATTTACAATAACTATTAGCTAAATATCATTGTCTCCAATCCCTTGAAACATTACTATCACATCATATCATATAGACCCGTTATTAAATTGAACCACCCTCTCACCCAGTATATTAAACATCACCATATAAATTAAACAATAAGGATTACAAATTTCTACCTGTTACATATACACAGTCATCAAAAACAAACAAATAACCAGCTTTAAATATAACAAATAAAATTTATTTTTTTTCAAAAATTAAAAATAAATATAAATAATAATAATAATAATAATTTTTACCTATCATAATTTTACACAAACCCCACCACACATACATGTGAGGAAATATTTTTCAGCGAAAAAAAAAAAAATACATAATATGACATGTATACAGTCACGAGACACTAACGTGACATTTCCACCACACTTCCAATGTTTAAATTTCAGCATTTCAACATACAAATGCGTATGTATAGACATAACACCACCCGTATACATACATGTGTCATAGCCGAAACTGCCCACATATGTTTATATATGTATGAGTCCCGACGGACGACCAAGTATGTATATGTGTCTGCATATATCGATGTTTGCGTTAGTACGATGAATGACAAAACAACAAAATATCCCCCAACATTTCCACAATAACACCAATACACGCAATCTACATAAACCCAAATTTTTTAAAACATTAATCAGTTTGTCTGACGATCGCTAAAGCGTGAAACCCAGGGTCACAAACTCACATCTATCCAACCAAATATGTTAGCTCTATCTCTGATATTGAGCACTTTCTAATAAGTACCGCACATATAATATATAAATAATTATACATATATATATATTTATTTATATTTATATACACTTTTCACATATATATATATATATATATATATATATATATATATATATATATATATATATATATATATATTGGTGTCAGAATTATTCACCCCTTCCCATAATTAGGAATTAAATTGTTGTAATCCTTCAAATTTTCATTAAAATTTCATGTGAATTTTCTCACAAATGATAATGGATTTGAAAGAATGTGCAGTTTATACACACAACAGAATTTTATTTTAATCTCAAACAAAAACATCAAACTTTTAACATAGGACAAAAGCATTGGAGCTCTTACCTTAATAATCAATTATGTCACCTTTATTCTCAGTTATTGTCTTTAATTGTTTTTTAAAGTTTCTTACATGATCACTACACACACTGAGATATTTTGTTCCATTCTTCCCTGATAATAGCTTCTACTTCCTCTAAATTCAAAGGATTTCTGTCTCCTAAAATTTTCTTCAAATTGACCCATACATTTTCAATGGGGTTTAGGGAACTTTGTGTGGGTTATGCCAAAAGTATTTCATAACAATTTCTGCCGAGTGTTTTGGACCATTGTTATCCAGTGACATCACAAAGACAACTTTCATGCATTTTATATTAGTTTTAAGAATACCCAAATACTGCTCTTTACCCATGATACCCTGTACTCTCAATAGTTCAAATGATCCAGAAGTAGTGAAACATCTTCAATTGATTAATCATAGTGAGGATATTTTTGGGTTTGTGAGCTTCATTTAATTTCTTCCATCTTGTAGTTCCTGTTGTTGTACACCAGGTAGTGTTTGGTAACAGGATAAAGGAAATAATATTTCTGGAACATTCCAGATTCTACCATCACTTTAAACTGCCATTAAACCTAAGTCCCATCTTAAGATAAAAGCTGACTCGACCTGTGCAATGTCATCCACCTAAGTCCATCAGGAATAATTGTTCCTACCCTTAGTTGGAGCTAAAAACTTTATTATCACACTGGTTAGAGATGTAATGTCAATAACTTGGCCAATGTAAAAACTGGAATCATAGTATACAACAACGCATTAGCCTTGTCTCTCCTATCTGAAGATCACTTGAGATGGTTTTTCCTTATCACAACTACCAGAGTTAGTCACGTTGTCTTGAAGTAATTTCCAGTGGCAGTGAGTTTATAAGCTACAAATTTCCAATGGCAGTGAGTTCACAAGCTACAAAAAAGCATCATGGGAATAATCTAAAAAGGCTCTTTGTCATCTTAGTAGCTAAAATTTTCTTAGCTGTGTTAAATGTTTGTTGAACTTGTTTCATCAATCTTGACTGTTCCATCCTTGTATTAAGATAGAGTTTGCAGAACCATGCAAAAACCTGCAAGTAAAAACTTACAATTCTTGTATCACAAAATAAATACAAAAAAGAAGGCTTCTTAAAGATTTTGTGAAAAAATTTTTTTTTTGTTAAATTGTCCTCTAAACCTGTGAGCTATTTAAGAAGTGCTTTCCTCATTTACCTCATGGTCCTTTAAACCATAAAAGTTACAGAAGTTGGGCTAACTAAAATATATGAGACCTCACCAGAACTGCACTCAGATTACTATATTTTACTATCAACCCATTAAGCCCTTGCCCAATACTGATTTCCATGTGCTTTTCACCACATAGTGTTTTAACTGCATCAGCAACCTTTTTATGTACATTGCAAGAAATTAGGGGGGTTCTTTGGCATGCCCCTTCCACATTACAAGAAAACGATCTCTCAGGACATTTAGTTGATCATACACTGAACAGAAAATTTTTAGTACATGTCAATTAAAAACCCTAAAGTAGTCCCCAGGCATGGAAAGCATTAAACCTGTGATATTGGGAAAAGCAGAAATAAAGAAAAATTTTACAAAAAGATACATGTCTTAAATTTTATAAGCTTAGGCTTTCACTGTAAAAAGAAAAAAAAATACAATCTAAAATTCTCTCATATCTGAAGATCATTTGAGATGGTTCATCTTCATCACAGCTACCAGAGTAAGTAACTTGGTCTTGAAGTTCCGATGATGAAATTTTCAATGGCAGTTAAAAATCCAAAATTTTAAAATTACATTCTTTTTTCAAATGACAACATTTGCTCTTGAATTGTTATTGTTGAGTTTAGGTGTCAAAATTTACTTGGTAGAATTTGATAGAAAAGAAATATCTATTTAAAATAGATCTAAGATCTATCCAAGAAATATCTATTTAAAATAAAAAAAATGTATAACTTTTTGTAGACCCACAATAGTAGTTCAACTGAAAAATATATCCTTTTATTTAAAATATGTCGAGTCTAATTATAAATAATTTAAAAATAAATGTTCAATTTTCAATTTAATCTGTGAAATTAGGATCTAATCCCAAAAACTAGTTAATAAATAAAATAAATATACTTTTATAAAATTACACTATTTTATGTATAACTTATGAATGCACACATTTTAAATGCAATACTTTCATTTCATTTTTTAAACATACACAAAATTTTCTTTTTTTCCCATAGGGAAATATGAGTGTGTAAAATTTAATTAAAATATGTATTTCTAGTTTATTTTTAATGCCTATTTACTTACACAATAAGTAATTTACTTTATACAACTTTAGAATAAACATAAGAAATATAAGAAAAAGATTTAAATTCACTAAAAAACTGTGAAATGTCCATCAATGAAATGGATTTAAAAGTACAGGGCATGTCAGTCAACATGGCTGGCAAATTCAAATTTCAAACACACCTCCTTTTATATTTGTTCTTGCTTCGAGTTGATTGGACATAGTAACTGATTATTAAAGATGAAACATCTATAAGAAGTTGTAATTTTTGTTTTTTAAAAAAGTAATTTCTCTGACATTTCATCTATTGAAGTTTTCAACTTGGAAATTTTTTTAAAAAAATAACCTCAAATTTTATATTAAGCCCACCAAAATGTCCTCTTTTCTTTAAGATGGAACTATTTTGATATGTGTAGGAGCTCACAACTCCAAGCACAACAAATTTCAAAACATAAGCATAAAATTTTCTAATTTTAAAATGTGGAAAAAGAAGCGCCCATCACTGAAATGTGACCTCATTTAAAGGGACATAGAATAAAAACTAATTATCACACAAGAGAAAGAATTATATCTTTATAAAGAAAAAAACATTAAATCTTTTTACATACTAATTTTATGAAAATAATTTTAAAAAAAACTCAGTATATTGCAAATTGAACTTGAAGAAAATTTCACTATTTTAACCAATTTTCACAGTGTAAACTAGCCGGTTTGGGATACCTACAAATATCTGGTCCATTATGTGCTGACATATTGCTGGGATTGGGCCAAATGGTAAGTAGTTTTGCTGGTATAAATCCTTGTGTGTGTTCAGGGTTAAATAAAATGATTTTTTTGCACTTACATTTGCAGGTATGTCTGCCGCAAATCAATCTTTGTAAACTGTTTATCACTTGCCAATTTTGCAAATGTCTTCAATTTTTTGCAAGAGGTATTGGTCTACTCTCAGACAAGGGCACACACTGTCTTCATAATCTTCACAAATCTGGACTGGCCCTGACTTTTTCGTTATTGGGGAAGCCCACTCACTTGTTACTTTGGTAATGATTTCCAATTGCTCTAACTCTGCTTCTACTGCTAGACACAATGCATATAGTATTCACCTGGCCTCCCATAAATGGGCACTCGTCTGATATTGTCTTTTAGAGTTAGCTTACCTTTAACTCCTTTTACAGTTTTCAGGTCCTTGATAAAAATCTCCCTATACTTTGTGAGAAGGTGTCTTGGTTTGGTTTAAATTGTCACGTTTGCTGGTGTTGACTGTATCACTTATATATCTTCCCTGTTTAATTGTATATAATGGAGACACTCTCTGCCAAAGAGTGCCAGACCCTCTGAATCCACAACATACAAGTCTAAGTTGTCCACCTGCATCCCCTGAAATTTAACTAAGACCCAAATTTTACCCCTTGTATATAGCTGGTGTCCACTATAAGTGCATATTAAAATGTCTGCTTTTCTGAGTGATAAACTTTTTTCTCATAAATTCTCAACAGTACCATTGAGACTGCTGACCCTGTGTCCAACTCCATTTTCAATGGTTGGCCTGCTATGGTAGATGTAACCCATATTACCTTCCCATCAGTTTTTCTCAGACAATGTTAATGTGTATGACTAGAAAGTCCTCTTTGTTGCTACTGCCTTGTTGAGACATGATACACTGACTCCCAACCATCTCTACTTCATTTATACAAAGGTTTATACAAAGGTTTATTTTTTATTTTGTTCCTGCATCTCTTCTCCAGGTGGAATTTTTTAAGCAAAACCTGCATGTGGCTTCCTTAAATCAACTTGTTATTGGCTGGTGTTGCCCTTCACATTGCATGCCATGTCTGTGGACAGAACAGCCAGATTTTTAACCAGCTTACCCACATGCTCCTTTGCCTAGAGGTAGGACTTTGCTTTAACTCACAAGTATCTCTTTCTGCAATTTCTATGGCCACTGTTATTTCAAAAGCCTTACCGGAAGTTAAATTATTCTCAAACAGCAACCTTTTCTGAATCTGTTGCAATTTTAGTTGACACACCAATCTATCTCTGAATGTATCATTGAGGTTGTCACCAAATTCACATGGTTGCAGTAGTTTCTTAAGCTCCAGCATGTATCTGTTCATGCTCTCACTTTACTGCTTATCTTGTTTTAGAAACCAAAATATCTCAGCAATAATGATAGGTTTTGGTGAAATGTGGTTTTGTAGAAACTGAACAAGATTGTCAAACAAATTCATCGTTGATTTTTCCAGCTGTATTAAACTACTCAACAGCCCAAACATTTTTCCTCCAATAACTGATACTTTCTTCAAGTCATCTATTCCATTCGGTTCTAAATACTGTTTCAGCCTTTCAATGTAGGCTTGGAAGTTTTTTACAGTTTTGTTGTAGGTTTTCATATTCCTAATGTATCCAGTTAACTTTTTTTTTACAACACATCCTTCATATAATGCCTATTTAACATTTGTGTAATTGTTCTCTGCACATGAAATTAATAATCCTCATCACCAGTTGTTGTAAACCAGGTGGGGTTTGATAACAGGATAAAGGAAATAAAGCCAGAATAAGAAATGATCGAACAACTTGGTAGTGCTCTAAATTCCACTGCTTTATTTTTTATGTAAAGCTAGCAGTGTATTTTTAGGGAGCTTAATTCCATATGTTAGTAGCAGCTATATCTATATAGGTTAGTTTCAAATGTTGGGGTGTGTGTTGATATGTGGAGTGAGTGTGAAATAACAACTCCCTTTACCCACTCCCTTCAAATTCAGACGACTGAGGAAAAAGAAGGAAATGAATTTGTGAGCCTATGTGAAATTTTCTTTAAATCAATGAAAACCTTGCCTTTACAGAAACTGACCAGCAAGCTAAGAAGAAAAGGAATTTGCAAGCCTATGTGAAATTGTCTTGGACCAATGAAAACATTGTCTTCTCAGAAATTAGCTGGTCAGCCAGGAAAAAAAGGAAATAAGTTTGTGAACCTATGTGAAATTCCTTTTGATATAGAATAAGGAGAAAATTAAATTAAATTAAATTAAATTAAAGAGTGTCTGAAGTCATGTGAAAAGTTTCATTTCAGTTCCTTGTGACCTGCATTGAAGTTCTTGCCAGTGTAAAATTATTCACCATTTATATTATTGGCCTCTAACAAAGAATGTGGCACTTCAAAGGATTTTCTCTCAACAATCCAAGAAAGCTAAGTATTTCAAACTATCTTTGTTCTTCTACTTTTGAACATATACCCACATATCCTACATATCCCTTCAATGAGCAACAAACTCTCTTACTTTTGTCTTAAACATTTTTAATATCATTTTATGTCAGATTGTTTAATCCGTTGTATGAACATTTCCACTGCATGACAAAAAGTTAAAACTATGGGCTTTAAGAATTCTGATTTATTTTCCTGAAATGAGTTTCAACTTCAAGCATGTAAATTGGTAAATAAATTCCTAGCTTGTTTTGTTAAAATTACCCATGTGTTTCCTTTTCATTATCATCCTTCATTAATCTTCTTGGCATGGGTAAATCAACTGTTAATTTTAACCTCTAGGCCCCATGCCACTATATATCTAAAAATAAGGATAAGAAAACTTTAATGAAGAAAAGGACAATAATAGAACAGGATTCAGGAAGACAGTAAAATTGTTTTTTGCTATTTCAACAGTAAAATTGTTTTTTGCTATTTCAACAGTAAAATTGTTTTTTGCTATTTCAACAGTAAAATTGTTTTTTGCTATTTCAACAGTAAAATTGTTTGTCTGAAAGGAACCCATGTGAAGTAAGATCTTTAACCAATTCAAAGTTAATTAGAGCCTCTAGTATTTTGTTAAAACCTAGTAGGAGACTAATAGGGTGATAATTTGAGGGGTCAGAAGGTTCCCCAGAGTTCTTAAGAACAAGAACTACAGAGAAGAACATCCAACAAGCTGGAAAGCAAGAAACAGTGAGGCATTTATTGTAGAGTTTGGAGAAAACAGGAGTCAGTTCAGGAGCTTATTTGTTTAGTATAATTGCAAAGATACTGTTAAATTAGCAAGCTTTGTGGGGATCTAGTTTAGAAAGGATAGCAGAAACCATGAGCTATGCACATATTACTCAGTATAGACAGTTTTCTATGTGATAATGCTCCGAATTGTCAAACTAGTAACTTTAAAATGCATAGAAAGTGCTGTATATGAATATATCTATCACCTATGTTGATCCAGAGCTTCTTGTGAATTTCAACATTCTTCACCTGGTTGCAGACGTTATCATGATACATGGTACTTACATATTTTTTTCTTCAGAACCTTCTAGAATGTTACAGAATCAGGTCAATACTATTTCATTTTCAAAGTGTGCTTCTACCAAATATCAAATTAAGCAAAAGTAAAAGACATTAAATTGCTATAGAGAAATATTATTTCCTAATGTCCATAAGTGGTGGGGTGGGGGGCAAATAATTTTGAACTGCACCAATTTTTAGGAAAATCTGTAACTATGAATATAATAGATTGTAACTTCTAAAAATTGTGGAATAAACTGTCCATAGCAAACTCACTAAGTACATGAAAATCTTTAGGAATTGCTTTGTTTATATGTTAGATAAGAAATTGAGTAGATATGATGATTTCAAGAAAATAATGGCCTAGTGGTAAAGTACACTGGATCAAATGGTGGTTTTCCCCTGCAAAGGGGGATATAGGTTTGACCCCTATTGAGGAACAGATTTCATGAATGTACAGACTAACAGAGCTAATACACACTGTTTAATAAGTAAAAATGCGTGTCTATTTCAAATAAAAATATCCATTATAATAATTTTGAAGTTATAAAAATGTCAAATGAAAAATAAACCCATTAATTCTTTAGAAATTGCTTTGATTCTTTCAAGAAAATAATAAACATGAAAGTAATTTCTTTATTTTATTGTTTATAAGTAAAGTATTATTATGCTGACTTTGTTATAAATATACTTTTTTATTATTATAGAGGTGTAGAAAAATTGGCTTGAAAATGTGTAGCTTCATTTAAAATATCTAAAAATATTGGATTGAATTTATTGAATTTAATTATGAAATTATAACTTTACTAGTTCTTTGGTGGTTAGAGCAGTGTTCTTAAAAAATTGTTTTTCATTAATATTGTAAAAAATATCATATTTGCTACTATTTTATGTTTGTTAATATTAAACTAAACTAAAATTCAAATACTTTTTTTAAAAAACTTTTTATAAAGAAAACCACAAATTACTTCATCAATATATTTGTTAGAAATGACAGTAACATGGTGAAAAATATTAATGGATGTTTATATAAATAACATTTTTAAATAAATTTTGCTGTTTAAAAATAGAATTTAAAAAAAGAATTTGGATGGAAAGTCTGTTAAAAGTTTGTTAAAAAATTAGTGTAACAAAACATTATTGAAATTAAATTTCTTGGTAAAACCTTTAGCATTTATAATAAAGACCAGAAAAAATCAGATTAATAAATTAATTTAAACCAAAAAACATTAAAATGATATATTTCAGTATAAAAAAGCATGGTATATATACTCTATATACTTTTGTCATTTGTTAGAAACAAAAATATAGATTACAGTTGATTATAAGTGTATTTGCTTTTATTAATAAAAATTTCACAGAGATGAATATTAAATTAATCTTAAGTGAAAAATGTTAAATTAACTTCCAAGTCAAAAATAACAAGTTTCCTAAATTACATTTTTTTTAATGAATTTTTACAACAAACCAAATCAAAACTAAAAATCTTTCCTTCCAGTAGAATGACAAAATTTGAGAAAAGCCACCAGTTCTGGGCTTGAGTTCCACTATGATTTGTCCATAAATAAAGAACCTATCTTATACATTTATAAGTCTACCATTCCTTTATGATTTGAGTATTGTTGTCACATCTGGTCTGGTGCTGTTATGTCTTTAGAGATTCTTGATAAAATACAAAGAAGAATCTGCAATGTTATTGGTCCTGAGCTGGAAATCTTGGTCTCACTCACTTTCTCATTGCCATAACATATTTTGCTTGTGCCATTTCTATAAACATTTCATGATAATTGTTCTGATGAGTTTTCCTCTTTAGTACTAAATTTACAAATTCAAGTTTTGAAAGGTTTATTTTCTTTTTTATGAATACAAATTGTATCCTTCTTGTTCAACAGACTTCATAGCTAATAGTACATTGGAATAGAGAAAGAGAGACTCCCTCCTTCTTTGTAGCAGACAATCATCCAGACTAGTTCTTTGGTGGTTAGAGCAGTGGACCAGCCTGTCCTGCTCTTTGGCAAAATGATAGAGAGAACTGACATCTAAGCAATATTTTTCTTAGGTTTATATTAAAGTTAGTAAGTGACTGGAGAGTACAGTGAGTGTGTGTAGGATTGTCACTCATTTTTTTACTGGGTCTTTGAATTTTTGTTTTGCTTATCCAAGTATCTGGTTTCATAAAGAAGCTGATTGACTTGTCCTTATGAATGTAGGTTTGAATGTTAATGAGACGTTGAGATAATAAGTAATTGACAATTTTCAGGGGACTTAAGAAATATTTTTATTTTATTTTATTTATTAAACCTTGCCTACTACTCCAAAAATAATGTTGCTTAGACATCAAATTTTCTCATCTAGCACATTTTCTTTAGTATACATTCTTTCTAAGCCAATTGATATTAATTTCACTATTTAAAATAACTCAGACAAGTGTATCCACTAATGTTTACATATATATATATATATATATATATAGGAAGTTCACATCTGTAATTTTAGAGGAACAGGAAGTAGCAAACTGGGAGGAATAAATCTGGTTTCGGGTCAACCTAAACTTTAACTTGCTGAAACCACCTAATATAGAGTATGTAAACTCTATATTAGGTGGTTTCGGCAAGTTCAGTTCCTCAAAGTTAACTGCTACTTTCTGCTTCCAGATGTGAACTTCATCCCACACAGACAGTTGACCACTTCTGTTGTCTGCTGAAATACCTTATTCCTCTAAAAGGATTTGTTTGATTATTAATTATATTTCTCTGTTAAATACATCAAGCTCATTTTTGTGGATCAGTTCTAATATTTTTATATTACTAGGATCCACTTGGATTATATACCTACAGATTTTTACCTTACTATATATATATATATATATATATATATATATATATATATATATATACATATTAATAGGAAAATTGTCCAAATCATTTAACAGCATGGGATAATTGTCCATCCTATAAAATATTTAATATTTAAAAAAACACTAAACTAATTGAGTTTCTTTTTTCCAGGTTTTCAGATAAGATGTTTAGCCATTTTGACACCATTTATTATAAGAATTGCTGAAAAGCCCTTTGAGTTATTCAGCTCGAAAGAGAACAGGTTAAAATAATTTGGGGTCAGTTCCACTGTGTTCCCAAATGAGCAATGGTGAGAGGAAAAAGATCATTCAGGTTGTTAATAATGGTACCAGTATTCATACTCTGGCCTCCATCTTCAAAGTTCATTCAAGAACCATCAAGAGAACAGTTAATAAGTTAAAAAAGAGGTAACAGTAGAGAGGAAAACTGGATCAGGAGGTCACAACAAAAAGAGGGATTATCATTTCAACTTAGAGCTAAATATATTTTTATTGTTCAAAGTAGAGTTCAATAGTGTTATAAAAACTTTGGAGAAATCCAGTAAGATATCTTTAATCATTTCTAAGATACAAAAAAGTTCAAACTTAATCTAACAATTGGACAATTTTGCTGTTACACAATTTGGACCATTTTCCTGTTATGCCCATTATATTATATATATATATATATATATATATATATATATATATATATATATATATATATATTTAATGTGCTTCTATTTCCACTTAAAAGACATCTTTACTAAAATATCTGTGTTTATATGTGTATTACTCTAATTATATGCAAATTTACTCTGCCTGTAAGGTAACTAAACAGTCTCTATCAAAAATACTTTAACCACAACTTCAGAGATGCTAGTAAACAGAGTTTATGGACAAATTAACACAATTCGTGATTTTAGTAACTGCTTAAATTTTTCATATGACTACTTTTTATAGCAGGCTATCATTATTGTTAGTTTTTACTTTTTATTCTTTCTTACAAAATATATAGACAATCTTGCTAAAGTTTTCATAATGAAACTGACAGAAAAGTCTTTAAAGAATAAATTCATCAAATAAATAAAGAAAAGTAACAAACCAAGTATTTGATTTTTGATTTTTACTTTCTGAGATTTAGTTGTGCTTTAAAATGATATCTTCAGTTCTCTATTCATACCTCTTCTCTTGTTGATATCAATAAGGAAATAAAGCAAAATGTTGTAGGTAAAGTAGTTGTAAAGGCCAAGATGTGTAGTGAGAGGTTTATTTATTTGTTCAGTGTTCATCGTTCACTGAGCACCATCTCCTGGTATGTTGGGAAAATGTCAAGTGCTGTTGGATGTGCAGTCATGGGCGACGATTAAGTACTTGTTCTGATATAGAAGGAAAAATACAAAAAGGAAGAATGAATAATAAAAGAAAGAAAAAACTGTTCTTGTGGGTTTTTTTTTTATATAAGAAAGTGTTAAGCCCATGAAATGTCTTCCAAATGCTCTCTTGGAAAGATTCCAATCAATTGTACTCACTGAAAATATCAAATCCCTCAATCAAAATTCAGAAAAAGAAACATTAAAATCAAATATTTTTAAACAAAAGACAATGTAAAATCATTATCAGGTTAGAATAATTGTATACTTATTTCAAAATTGTTACATGCACTCAACTAAAAAAAAACATTATTAATATTGTAATACTGGTATTAAATTAGCTTAGTAAATATTGGAGAAAAATTAATTAAATCAAAACTAATTAAATTTCTAAGAAGTAATTGAATTTGAAAAACTTAAAAAATGAATTTAGTCAATCAGATACTTATCTAATTCATGTAAATATTTGAACTAGTTAGATAATTCATGGTACAAAATGAACCTGGTTTACTAAAACACTGACTAGCACTTTTAAAAATGTGCATGTAAACAATGATACCATGAGTAGGATTTATTTAACAAAATTTTACTTACTGTTATAAATACATAGCAAATTCAATGGTGAAGGAAAAAATTGAAATATATATTTAAATTTTAGAGCTGACAGTATTTGAACCTATATATATATATATATATATATATATATATATATATATATATATATGGTTTCAGCTTTTCTTCACACTACCCATTGGCTTTAATCCTTTTCTATATTAATTATCTGGTAGTAAGAAAATAATGTTGCTTAGACATCAAATTTTGCAATGTTTTACCTACAATTTGTTTCAAGTTAAGTATTCATTCTGTATATTTTGCATTAAATTTCAAGAAAACAGGTTTCTCTGAGGTCAAGGATTAATGAAAGTATTACTGAGAAAATAGGCATAATTCTAACTTTGTAATATAGGACTTTGAAAGTCTGAACTGACTTGCTTTAGTATTTCATAATTTACCAGTACAGTGTCAAATTTTAAACTTCTTTCATTAGCTAGATGATACTAATTTTGATATAGTTCTGTTATTGATAGAAAACCTTGACTTTTCTATTTATTGAATAGATTTAATGAATTAATTTTTATGCTTTTTATTTAATATAAAGACTGGATTCAACTGATTGGGTTCCTTGCAACTAGTTTTATAATAATTTTTTCTAATACTCTTTTACTTGAGGATTTTTTTTTTTTTTTTTAAGCATTTCACCCCAAGCAAGGCAGGAAGCCACTAGGATGCAAGGGGTTACAGAAAATTTAGAGCAAGATCAGATAGGAGTGATAGAAGAAAGGATAAGGGTAGTGGATAGATCAAGGCAACTGGAGATGTCGATTGACATTACACTTGAATAGCTGGAGATTATAGCTCACAGGGAAACAGGAAAAGGGAAGGGAGTTCCACAGGCGAGAGGTGCGAGACATGAAGCTATTAGAGTAGAAGAGACAGCTACATTTAGGAGTTTCGACAGTGAAGGGCTGAGAGCGAGATGCCAGCCTTGTAAGGCGCTGGAACTCATGACGTCTGGGAACCAGCGAATGCAGCTCCTCGGAGCAATTTCCATGAAAGTATTTGTAGAACAGACAGAGGGAGGCGACGGCGCATCTGCAAGAAAGTTACTGTAGACTAGACACCAGGGCAGGGCCAACTACATTGCATATCCGCCTCTGGAGCCTATCAAGAACCCCGAGGCAAACAGAAGAGGCACCAGACCATATATGGCAGCAATACTCCATGCAAGGGTGAATTGTTTTAAAACTAAACCAGTTTTCTGACACTATGTTGATTTGTTATGACAACTGAATTTAGTTGGATGAGTTATTCAAATATTAGAGATTCAAAAAAATCAATATTGATTTAGTCTAATATAAATATATATCTGGTAAAAAAAACCTGCTTGTTCTGAATTAGTCTGGTTACTTAATTAATAGTCACTTAGAAGCCTCTCATACCCTTGAATCTGAAAAGAAGGTCAAATTAACGCCTGTAAAATTGTATGGTGATTTTATTGATTATCTTTTCATAAAACACTGATTTTGGCAATATGCTCTGAAGCCTAATGTTGTATAGAAACAGTGCATTGTTGCACTGGGCAACATCTCAGTTAAATGAGATTTTACTTGGATATTTGAATATCTTCTCCCTTGGAATTTTATGCAAATTTTGACTATAAACACAATTAGAAATATAACATTTTAAAAACTTTTATTCAAAGCTCAAGTATTACTTATATCAAGACTGACAGAATAAAAAAAAAAACAATGAATGTTGCTGCGGTGAAAGAGATGAGACAGTAAATAAAGTCATTATTATAGAATGAAGTAAATTGAAACAAAAGAGTGGGAATTCAAAAGAAAATGTACCAATGATTTAAGTTTGAGCAAGGCAAACAAATGGTACTAGGAACTTTCTTAAGAAAAGAAAATTAAAATAAAAATGCTTTTGGTATTTTACATTCTTGAAAATGTTATATACTGTGAAGGACTGCAAACAAGCAAATGAAAAATACAAAGTACTGCCAGTGAAAATAAAGGAACAAAATATGTTGAAATAAAATTCTTTGTATTGCTGATATAGAAGCTCAAAGCAGAAAGTCCTTTTGTGAGCATGGAAAGCGACATGGAAGTGCCTGGTGTTGAATTTTGTAATAGGTTAATTAACTAAGGCCACTGATGGTATTGGTGACAGCTTTCCTACCTTTGCACCTGGTATAACACTTGGATGAATACCAAACTCACTAGGTTTGAACAAAACTTTGTAACATTGTTTTCATGTAAATTTCAAAGACAATTTTTAAATATTTGTATATAGATTTATTCACCCAAATATGTGCAATTTGGTTCCACTACATTTCATCAGCTTTGAAGTTGCCTTATGATTCCATCCTTCCAGAACTTGGCAGTTTTCTGGGTGATGAACTGGTTTAAGTGATTTCTGAAGGCGTCCAAAGAATTGATTTTTTTCCCATTAAGAAAATTTTGTAATGGTATTCTAAAAATGCAGGTGAGTATGATGACAGTAGTAGAATATTCCAGCCAAGCTGTGCCAATTTCTGCTGGATCTGTGAAGTGATGTGAAGTCAGGTATTGTTTTAATTGTAGATGCCAACCTTCCAATGGTCAAATTCCAGATGCTTCTCATCTGCCTTTAATTTGTTCAGTTAGGAGCATTATTTGTCTGAATTCAGTTTTGTGGAATAACTCATAATATATGTCTTTCCAATTCAGCCATATACATAGTATTTTTTTCTTCAAATGCAGACTGATTTTTCATTTTCCCAAGAACACTTTTCAGTCCACATTGTTGTAAACAATCCATATTTTGTTGCTTGTGATTGTTCTTTTCAATAATGGGTCATTTCTACTGCAGCTAGAAAGAGAATCACAGATGGAAATGTGGTCTATTAAATCTTTTCTGTTAAGTTGTGAGGTACCCAAATATCATAATGATTCACATATCCAACTGTTTTCAAATGCCTTATAATTCTTATGTGAGATATATGGGAAATGGTTTTCAAAGTTTCAAAAAGGAGATTTGAAGCTCAAAGACAAAAAACATGCTAGAAAACATCAGAACTTGAAAGCTAATAACTTCAATGAATTTTGAAGGAATATGCAACACTAGTAATATATTAACTAGAACACAGCTTCATTAGAATAGACTTCTGTGATTTTCCTGCATGTCAATGTACATCTTCATTCTAAAAATACAATACAGTAAATTGAGTTTAAAATGTGCAGTGTATTCTTTAAATATCCCTTGTCTTGTTCCACAGAAAATTCCTTATCTTGTCAGTAATTCAAGAAAGTTGAAGATATCATCAAATTCCTTGCAGTATGGGGATTGTTGTTTTATGATGGAATACACAATTTACTTAAAAGCTGATATAAGGAGGAAAGCCAGAAGAAATACCTTGAAGACTGAATAATGATGCTGAAATTTATATAAAGAAAAAAATAGTCTAAAATTTGTTTGAATCATTTGCATCAACACAAAAAAAATCACAGATGCAGATGGCTGAAATAAAATATATTTTATTTTCCATAAATGTTGTATAAATCTTGATGATCCCTGATTACTGGAACAAGTGTTTTTGAAAAAGATTGTCAGATTAAAGACATGGCTATGAAAAGTGTCCATCAAATGAAGATTAAAGAAATTGAAAAATAGAAAATACCAGGACTTAACCTGTATTTCAATACAAGAATGAAGGAATTATAGACATGAGGAAGGATTGAAACTGTCCAAATTACAGTGCTGCTTAGATTGGAGTGAAGAATGAATAAACTTGATTCTCAAAAACTGTAAAAATTCACCTGTTTAAATAATTTAAAAATATAGTACAGGAAAACATTTCAATATTAATATGTAAACAATATTCACTAAGCTGAAAACTGAAACTAAACATGTTTATTTACATAAATAATTAAAACTATTGACATACACCCACAAACTTAATTTTAAATCAAACACTTTTTATAATTATATTCATTTTCTATAAGTATTTTTTCCATTTTTTCTTTTTAATATTACTTGCAGCAGTTTTTATTACTTCCCAGAGATCTTTACTTGAATACCATTCTCTTTCACTGATGGACCACAAGTTTTTTATATTTGAAGATAATCAGGAGTATTCCATTAATTTTTGTCTTTGAAAACTTTTTGATAAAATGTGTAATAATCAGCTGTGAAAAACGTGTCTTGCATGAATAAAATCTTTAACTTAATGATTCTTAGTTGTGACATGCAACACATTTATTGTACAACAAATTACAATAATTGTACATATCTTGATACTATCAGCAACTTTGAAGGGATTTATAATTTTACTGCTTACAATATTTCTCTTTGTGATATTTACATATTTGTGATATTTTCTTGTACTATATCTTTTCTCCCATTACCAATTCCTTCAATTATTTTCTTGTTGGTCAATTCAACTTTTCTTGTTATTAGCCTATTAATTTTCTCAAATCTCTTTTTAAAACATTATTCAAGACAATTTTTTTGTTCTTATCTTTTCAATATTTTCAATTTTTTTTTCAAAAGTTGTGTTCATTTGATGCAACAACTTTACAATATCTTTTTTCTCTTTTGAGGTTATATCTTTCTTACAACACATGTCAATCTTTGTATATCTGAAAATCAAAAGATAATTGACAATACATACATTATTATATATAATTGTTTATAATGTTGTGAGCAAGTAGCATGATAAAATCTTACACCATCAAGTAAGTTATTCTAAATATTTCTAATAAAAATAGATATAAGCTAAAATTCACATCATATAATTATTATATGAGTATATGATAAACATTTTACAAAAATTAATACTAATTTTATTTTGAAAACATTAACTTACATAGTAATATCTGCATATCTAAATATGTGACAGTGTTCAGTTTGTTTGTTTTTTCATGCAAAAGAATTTTTATGAGTTTACAAAGTTCATCTATGAAAATATTTTATAATTTTATTTTTTTCCTGATTTAGAATTTTTATTTTTTGTAATTGTATGTAAAAATTCACTACATATTGCAACAAAGCATAATGTTAATATTTACATTTTCAGAGATTGAATAAATAATGACAAATTAACATTATGCTTAATTATCACTGTCATATATGGTTCTAAAAAGGATGCTGGACCAAAACTGTGCGTAACCATTATTACTTTTAGGTTTTAGAGAAAATGGAAACAAAAAGGAAACATACTCAGGAAGAGACAGTTAAAATTTTTGGTGCCCATAGAGAAAGCTTGGAAAATCTAATACTCACAGGACAGATTGATGGCAAGAGGGACAGAGGAAAACAATGTATAACATACCTAATGAACTTAAGTAAATGGATGGTGGGACAGGGTTTAGGAGAAATAAGAAAAAGACAAAATTTATTAAGAGCTGCAAAGGACAGGAAATTGTAGAGAGTCATTATATCCTGAGTGGACATGGCACATATAGAAGAATAAGAATCAGCATTATGTATTATCTTTTTATATATAACAGCCAAAACCATGAAAAATATTTACTTTTTTGTAAAATTATTCCACATACTTTTGAACTTATATTTTCAGCTTAACTCTTTATATTTTTAAGCTTTTTAGCCTTCTATATGCTGCAGTTTTTTTTATATTTTTATGTTCTTTAGCCTTCTTTATACTGCAGTCCCTAAAAATTGCTTGATACATCTTCTAATTTTAAACAAGAATTCCACAGTTTAACAAATTATGGAACTGAGTGTCAAAAGTTTGGGTTCTCAAAACTTTTCAGTGAGATTTTATTTTTATCGAGAACTTTGACCTGCCTGGCCAGTACTCTGTAAAGGAAATATTAGCCATCAAAATAGTTCTCCAAATCAGTGGAGAAAGTCTACACTTAGTTCTTTGCCTTATTCAAGGTCTCTTTCATCTTATAGACTTTCATTTGTGGCTCTTTGTTTATTATTTTAATTTACATTGTTCTTGTTAAAGCAATAAAAATTGCATACTAAACAATTTTTCAAGACCAACACATACAACATACTAGAAACAACATTCTAAAGGTTAAACAACATATCAACATAAATATTATGATAAAACAACAAATTTATTATTTCAAAACACATTTAAAAAAATGTAGTATATTTCTTTATGATGTATTTACTGCAACCTTTAAATCAACTTTATTCCTTTATTTGATATCTTTAATTTTAGAGGCTTTCAAATTTCACATTTGGTCAGTATAAGTCATTTAACCCAAGAAATATCTTTCAGGAGATTTTCTATTGACATTTCTTGTTATTTCTGAAAGTTTTGATTTCATTTTCATATAATTCCTTATACTATGCTAACCATCATGTAAAAATTATTGATAAAAGAACTCAACATTCATGTTTTATTATTGATTAACATTATCTTTCTATTTATATAATAAATAAACAATTAAAATAGTACTATATTTAAGCAAGTTGATCCAAAATTACTAATTTGCCCCTAAAATAGTAATTTTTTAAACATTTAGTATGATTTCTTTTTGCAAATGAAGACATTTCTCAAAATTTCAATAACATGATTGTACAATAGAAAGATTAAAATGATATATAAAACTTATTCTGTGATTTTTTTTATCTTCATTAATTCCTAAAAAATGTTACTTAGGAAAAAATGTATAGTATAAGTAGATATCATTAATTTGTTTATAATTTCCTATGTTAAGCTAAATGTGATTATATCAATATAAAACTGATCAAATGATTTTCACTTTAAATGATGTCTACTATTCACTGAGTAAATAAGAACAAAAAATTGTTTTTATTGGAGTTTATTTTCTTTCATTGGTTATGTTAACTAACCAAAAACATTATTCAAAATACTTTCAATATTTTTCCTTTCATGGTGTCTGAGAATAACATAAAAATCTTACATCTTCTTTTAAGACATAGGCAACCAGTGATCACTACAACTTCTTTTTCTTTTTTTCTTTAACATATGTAAGTAGTAATCTTCTTGGTAGAGATAATGGTATGATTTCCTGTTGCTTTTTACATATATTTTTTTTAATTCAGAGTTGTTATTCTCTAAGGTTAGAGGGCCTAGTTTACCCTACTTTTTAACTCATAGTTCAGGGAGGTAGATTCATGCCTTTTCCAAAAGTATTTGTATGAAACAAATTCAACAGACTAAGTTGGAAATAGAACTCAGCTTGTCAATTCAACTTTCCTTGATAATAACCATAGTTATTTTTAGCTGTTTTTAGGGTCATCAAGACACTGAAGCTAAGACTGACCTTTTACCTCCATAGTTGATGGTAATGCATTCATGTAACTCCTGAAAGTCTGTTCTAAGCATGATATCAGTACATAAATTTTGTAATACAGTTAAATTCACCCTTTAGTATTTCTCTTTTTATAATATCAATGAAGTGAAACAAGATCCTATTGATTACATATTAAGAGATGCCAGTGCCATGCCTATGACATCATTTGATAGGATGACATTAGGCTTCAATAATTTACAAGTTTTTACTTTTAAAACTCTTATATGTGCTACCAGTATCAAACAAGGCAATGGCTGTATAAGTATTATTTACAATTACTTTCTAACATGAAATCACTGCTAGTAGTTAGAGTACTATTGTGCAAAGTCACAAGAAAATAATCTTTATTATACCAATACCTCGGACTGCAGCCAAGGTTGAAGATTTACAAAGTTTTCCAAAGTGCCATTTTTTTTGCATTTTGACACTCAACATCTCTTCTCAACTGACTTCTTGGATGGCAGTTACTTCCACAAAACCAGCAGGTCCATTTTAGTTTTGCAGTAACAGATGTAGTTACTTCAAAAGAGTTTGATAATATCTGAAGAATGCATTCAGAGTATTTTTTGCTCTTGCACTAGTCATTAGTAATTATGGACATTTTAATTATAAAGATTACAGCTCTTTTGGGTAGTATCTATAGCTGTAACCTGGTTAAATGCATCATCCAGATTTAACAATTTGTGTTCAAGCAGTCTAATGGTGTTTGAACTTATTACATTAATCGACTCAGTCATATATATATACTGCTCAACTGTAACAGCTTTGAAATTGCAGTACTTTGCTAATGTTTTCAGTTCTATTAAGAATTGGTCCAGTGTTTCACTAGGTTGTTGTTTGTATGTGGTGAGAATGTGATGAGTGAAATCTCATTTTTTCATTTCACATACAACTTTTCAAGAGTCTTTAGAATATCATTCTCTTCAAAAGTCTTTAGAATATTATTGTATTCTCTGATATGGTTGTAAACATCCAGTGTGACATAGTTTATAAAAAGGTCTATTTTGTTTGGCAAAACATCAGTAGATAAGGAATTTATGAAGTTGTTAAACATTCATATCCAAAGTTAGAATGTCCTAGCAGAACCTGGTAAATTAGGATATGTACTGAAGTGTCCCAATTTCATAAACATATCCATTGTCATTGAATTATTGATTTTGCTTGAGGTGTTATCACAATAATAGATTTACTGGTTCAAAGTCATGGGTATTTAACTAAGTATTGCCTTGCATGTGTGTTTAATTGATTGAAACTAATCCCAAAAGGACTACAGTAATTGTAAATACAAGTAACGGCCTGATGATCTCCTAAATAAGTCCCATACACAAACTCAGATAGTGCTCTGAATCTCAACCTTCATTTCACCACATTGTATAAAGTGTCCATTTATCTCAAAAAATGATGTATTATTGTCTGTAATGTTTAATTGTTTTGATTTAATGGGCTAACATTTCTAAACACAATTGGATATTCCTATATAAGTAAACTAAATTAGGACTGACATGAACAATTTAGACAAAAATCTAATTTGTCTTTTTTATGGAGAAAATAAATGGTATTTGTGTTTATTTAAATATATCTGATGTCTGGCTGATATATAGCAACAGACTGAGATAGCTAGCTAGTTAGGTTTTCTATCTATCTATGTAGAAACAGAGAAAAATATAGAGATATGCATAATTATTTTACAGTTATGATGATATTGTAAGTTGTCTGAGGATCTGATATGAAGTATTTTTATTCCACACATTATTCCCAAAAGATGAATGTCTAATTGTAAAAAAAAAGCATAGTAGTTAGCAATTTAGATGTAGCATTTACTTAACCAATAGTCCTAGATGGATGAGTGATTAGAACATTATCATTCTGACCATGAAACTGGGCTTGAATCTCACCATAGTTGATTTGTCAAAGAAGTGACCTTGATTTTATTGACCTGAGGAAATGATCTCAGCAAGCAGTACATTTGGTGAGTGCCTGAAAACCATTAACCAGTGGGTAGTTGAAAGTGTGTAGAAACCATCAATGGTTGTGCAAACATGAAGCTACAAATCATTGTGACAGAACTCAAGCATACTGGCCTTGTTCAACAACTGATTATGTCAGATTATGCACTCTCTCCTTGAATGTAACTGAAGTTTGCTCAGAGATGATTTAGCTGCAGACAGGCATACTCATAAATGAGCAACCAGTCATTACTTAATTACTAATCCAACAAGTCCCAAAGATGCATGATTGTTCTGTATTAACAACTTGCATCATTTTTACTGGACATCACACATTTATACTATTTATTCCTCTATAAAAAGACAAATTGAATTTTTTTCTAAATTGTTCATGTCATTTTTAATTAAGTTTACTTTATATAGGGATATCCACCTTTGAATTGTGTTTAGAAATTTTAGCCAATTTTACTTTATAAAAATTGCAAAATAACTTTTTACATTTTAACTGCAAAAATCCTACTTTGAAGTTCTGAATTTTCAGATATAAATATATGTTAGAATAAATGCATCTATGGATATAAATTCAGTTAGCATGTATAATTCTTCTTATACTATTTAGAAAATCATTGACATTGATTTTACAAATTTACTTACTACCCATGAATTTACAAATTATTTAACTGCAGTATAACATCTATCTATATCATTCAACAAATCAAGTCCAAAAATAAATACATGGTAAAAATTAACTAGTATTTAATCATTAACAAATATATGCTGCACTTTCCATAGTCAGAGCATTGCAAAATATTAAACATTAAGTCATAGAGATCTATACAGAAGAATAAGGCATTATTTTTCATTAATTCATGCCTACTGAATATTGAGGATGATAGTATTTGTAAACAAATCAAGAAATCCCTTCCTAAAAGTGGAAGTGATATTTGTTTTTTATGATTAGAATATAAAAATTAATTTTTGCTCAATTACTGAATTGCAAAGATGAACTGTAATTTTGTATTAATGTTTTTTGGAAAGTAGAATGAAATCACTTGAACCCTGTCCTACCCTAAACCACCTTGATATTGAATTGTACTGTTTGGAAAGAGAATAGTGCACAAATGATAGTCACTGTAATTCAATTGTTTTGTACTCGTTGCAAAAGAAGATTTATAAATGTGAGTGGCAAGTGGCTTTATAGCTCCAAAAATAGTTTATGAGTACAAGAACTAAAAATAACTAAATAAAATAAGAGCATAGTTATTTCCAAGTTCAAATTCATAAACATCTAAATGGCGAATATTTTAAATAGTCTCATTTACATTCATACTATATTACTTACAGATCAATGTTTTAGTTTCTCCACTTTCATTAAATATATGAACATCAATAAACATTATCTATCTATCTATCTATCTATCTATCTATATATATATATGGGACAAAGTTGGAAAATTTATTACACGTTTCATCTAGAGCAGTCTATTTGGCTTTCTCAGGTTAGACTGAAAGAAAAACAAAACAAGCTTTGAGATCTCTGAATATAAATAGTGACTATAAATCAAATTAAATCACCTTATCATCTCCAATATCCATTCGCAAGAGAATATCTGTTCATCTGTTTGTTTGTTTTATATATATATATATATATATATATTTTAAATTAATTGATTTAAAATATGGTTTTTTCCACTACACAGTTCTAACTATAGTGGAAAAAACCATATTTTAAATCAATTAATTTAAAATATTAATGCTCTGTAAATTTACATTGAGCACTATTTTGTAAAAATAAAAATATCTATTAGAACACCGGATTATATATCTTACTGTTCTTTTTTTTTTATTTATATATATATATATATATATATATATATATATATATATATATATATATATATATATACTAACAGCATTACCTGGCTTTGCCTGGGTTTATTCAAAAAAGATCACAAACCTCATCCAATCTGTAAAGTTAAAATATAGAAGATTTCTTTTAGTGTCTCTTATCGAAATGGCGTAAAATTATAATGACATGAAGTGTGAAAACATTTATAACAGGTGAAAGTTATTTTTTACAGAAGCACAGAAGATGCAAAAAATTTGTCATCAAATGAAGAGTACATTAATTGCAATCAATCTTCAAATATTGCTGAGGAGAAATGCTTTGTTGACAGCTTTTGCTCAAACTACATCGAATGAACAACATGCATTGGAAGGAGAAGAAATTCAACAAAGACTTCTCCTAGCAGCTGTGCCAAGGCTGAAAACCAACGTTCACAAAGCTGTATAGAATTGTTATTTGCCCCTCAATTTCAACAGCTCGAGCAGCAGAAGTTCTGGCAGTGTTCCTTCCTCATCTAGTTAACCATTGTTCATTAGTTTCTGCTGACCTTGCATTAGCTGTATGAATAGCATTTTGTGTCAGTCTAATTTGAGTTTCTTGTTACGAAGCATTTCTTCTCCGTGCTTTCATGCATTTGGCTGTAGTAGTAGCATGTCCAAGTGAAGGATTTCGCTTTCTTGGCATTACTGTCAGGCTGTAGTTGGAGGGGTTTGGCTGCTTTTTGAATAACAATGAAGTAATCAATAAAAAGCAAGTATATTATACACATTAATGGAAATTTACCCACAATAAATTAAATGCAAGTTTATAAGGGAGACCACAGGAACGTGGTAAACAATTATAACCAAGCTTGTAAAGTTAGGATTTATCTAAAAATAGACTACCAAAAAACGTTCTTGTGATAAAAATAAAAATTAACGTGCAGCTAGAAACCTACTCACTATGAACGTTAAAACGTACATACTAATTTTAGCATAATTATAAATGAATCAAAAGAGGGTCTTTACATTATTATAAGTGCATATTTCAGAATAAAACTATATCAACTGTCCAAATGTTTTATATTTCTGAGCAATTTTCGACTATACCTTTAGCCATTATCAAGGATGATTCAATTTTTCAGCTTGATTGAGTGTGTGCATTCTGTGTATGTCTTAGTGTATGGTAGGGATATTTTTAATTTCCGAATATGGTTAGCACATTGTGGCTTTGTTCGTAGTTAATATTGTTAAGAGTTGGCTTTTTCTTTTTTATTATTAAAGTTTCCATTATTTTTAGTCTTTTTTTGCAGGTGGATGCAGTTAATATATTTGTGTTTTCTACTAGTATGTTCCTAATAGACTCGGGTAAATTTGTGTGTGTGTTTAAATGGGTTCTAATGGAGTTAAAGGTATAGTCAAAAATTGCTCAGAAATATAAAACATTTGGACAGTTCTTACACACCCTTTGTCCAGAAAAGAAAGCTCTTGTCAGAACACAAGAAAAATTAAATAAAAAGCTTAACTGTAGTACCTTGTCTGTCATTTTTAATGAAACATGCATATATATATATATATATATATATATATATATATATATATATATATATATATATATATATATTTGCATATAAATGTACATACATACACACCCACCCAGGCATATACATATATTAGTGCCTTATGCATGTGTGTGTGTATATATGTATGCACAGATATATGTGAGTGGGTATGTATATGTGTACATGTATGTACAATTATACAAACAAGTTTCTAATATATATCTATATATGCATGGGTGAATGAGTATTTATGTACATGTATATGCAAGTATATATAATATAAAACACTCTAGTTTCAGTGAACTGATGTAAAATCCAACAACACCAAACACTTCTAATATAGATAAAATAAAAAAAACAGGCACTCAGACACTCTCATTGGAGGTCAAAAATATAGTACTTTGTATTTAATACCTAATAATTACATCTAATTAGCCATGACTGATTCCAGTATGATTTTTCTCAGAATTTTACCATATCATTGTAAAGATCACTTGTTTTTCTGGGCTTATTATACCAGATGTTAGTTTTGGCAGTTTTCCATATAATTTTGATAACAATGAGTTTCATTAAATTGCTCAGCCATCACAAAAATTCAGTACTATTTCAGTCAGTTTTGTGCCATGCATGATATACACTTAGGCGAACATGTATCTTTCAATACATGACTGCCAAGACAGATTTTTTCTTGCAGTAGGCTGCCATTTCTTTCTGCAGTAGACCAGTTGCCATCCAAGGATATAGAATCCAGTCTATCCTGTTATTTACCCATAGCTGGGGGGAGAAGAAGAGAATTCATACCTTTCCCAAGGGTATTAGCACATAAGTGAATGTAATGGATTTGACTGGAATTCAAACTCAGCTCTCCAATTCCTCAATCTGAGCTGCTATCCATTACTCCACAGTACTATTTATTTCACTGTAAGCTCTCACATAATTTGAAGTATTTCTAGATAATACCTTTTATCCATAATACCCTTAGTCTTATATAAGAGATGAACAGTTTTCAGATATACACCACATATATCTTTTCTCTCAACACCCTATCCCATAGTGAATAGTATTAAAAATATAACAAAAGTCCATCACCAAATTTTGGTCAAGATCCAACCTAACATGAGTTAGTTGTTTTATCTCAGTTTCCCTAATGGTAAGTGAGGATGAGGGTTGGGTGCCTCCTGTTTCACCTAATCTTTATAGTTAAAACCGTTGATAATGTCATGAATTCAAACCCAAACAATTCCAGATGCTAATTCAATTTATTATAATTAAAGGCTTTTCAATTTCCCATAACCTACTAAAAAACAAGCCCCAGATTATTTTGGTATGCTAGTAAAATGCAAATTACCTATCTTGGTTTTCTAGGCTTTTCAATTTAATTCCGGTTCCAACAGACACAAGATACAGATTCACTCTTTTGTAAAATACAACTCTGTCACTGCTTCCTCTGAGTTTAAGCATTGTTCTTTGTCTACTTTTTTTCTGTACCTTTAACAATCAAACCAAAAATGTTCCTCACTCCACATAACTTGAGATCATTTTTTTTCAAATTCCAGTCCTTGTTCTCTTTGGCAAAATTGGATGCACTCACATAATTTTAAAGAAAAAGCAACGGCTTCTTGCTGTTCTCATTCTAGAAACTGAAAATGATTGAGCTGATCAAATGTATCTTCAAACCATTTTTGATTTAAATCATTTCTTATATCAACAGCATTCATATTTCTATTTCTCTTTGAAAGTTAGGGAATGCACCTATTCCTCAACATAGCAAATTTCTTCAGCTGTCTAGATCTGGGCCTATTCAATTTTCAGTTGTAGTATTTTATGGTATTGTAAGCAGCTCTTGTTTAACATTCACCTTCAAAAGTTGTTTTTATGATCACTTAAATTTATGCAGTTGCATCTATATCTGAGCATTTGGTAAAAATGTGCTTTTTTTCTCTCCATCCCAACTACCTCAATTTCAATAGAAAATATTATATATAACCTACTTTATCACCAAATAAAGTGAATGACTTAGTTTTAAGTGTAATGATATTTCTGACAAAACATTTAAAGAAAAATATATTATAATATTCACCTTATTCTTTTCAAAACAGACATCATTTAAAAATACATAAACTGTACTTGAATTTTAAATATTTTATGGTAGAATAATTATTATTTTAAATTATGTCCATAAGTTAAGTGACAAGTGTTAAAAACAGAGAATTAGCTGGTTATCAATTAGAAACAACAAGCTTTTTATGAAATTACATCTAAATGTGTCAATGTTGGTATATGCACTTTCTCTTCATTTCTTTTTCATGCATATTTCACTCAATTTGGAAAAATCATAGCTTGAGGAGCAAATTTCTTTCTAGTTATTGCTTTGATAATTTTGCAGAGATGGAGGAGCTAAATAGTTCTTGACATGACCGAAAAGCTCTTCCAAAGATTCTGATCTTTGATTTTAAGAAGTAAGTCAAGCTGACAATTTTTTCCAGCAACATTTCATATTTGTTTTTAACAAAATCAGAAAATCACTTTAAAGTGAACCCATTTCTATCCAAACAAATACAACCCTTTATTTCTGCTGAATATGTATATTTGCAATGAATAAATTATTTTACAAAAACAAAAACATTTTTATATGAAGTGATGGTATAAAGAAAGTTTGTAGAGAAAAAAAAGAAAACTTTGTGAAATGGATAAATATAAGTATGAAATGAATCAAAGAAAAAGTTTGTAGATGTTAATGGATATAAATGTGTGTGTGGGTAGTGATTGGTGATATTGATGCTTTTAAAAATATGACTGCAGGTACAGGTGGCATTGGTTAGTGAAACTGAGCATAGCTGATTTAATTTTTCTTTAGGTCAAAATTACTCTACCTTTAAAAAGAATGGAGATGCAAACAGTATTTATTGGCAACAAAAGTGGATGATAGTAATAATATTGGCACTACTCATTGTGACAATGATTAAAATAGTGAAGTTTCTTGTGCCAGAAGTGTAGGAATTGTAAAGTTGGCTAATGAATTTTCTTTAAAGGAAATGATGGCAATAACGACATAGCAAACCAGATCAAATGGTGACTTCTCCTATAAAGTGGGGGGCAGGTTTGAACCCTGCCAGAGAGTACATTTTCTTTATTAGAATTTCTTGAGTGTACAGGCTGATAAACATAATATACACTCTTTAAAAAACACTGGTATCCACTAAAAATAACATTTAAAGTAATAAACATGTTGGATTAAATACAAATCCATTAATTATTTAGAAAAAAATGGTGATATCTACGCTAATGGTAAAGGGATGAACCTTCCTACTCTTAACTCATGAAGGGGTGAAGATGCTAGGGTTTTAGTTGTGGAAACAATCAAGGGATAATGAAGAATGACAATGATGGTGGTGTTTGCCATTGAAAGAGGATAGTTACAAGTCAAGCTCAACAATGTTAATAGCAACAGATGATTGGGATAATTATTATTATGATATATATAGTAACAAAAGCTTGTGATTAAACAGGCAATGTGAAAACCAGCACTGATGTAATGTAGTAAAGGTTTTCCTCCATCATTTCTAGTGTTAGCGATAATCTCAGTAATGATAACATTTTTAGTATCAGTAAACTAGTATGATACAAGTTGGAAGATACTGGTGACAATTTAGTGATGGTAAAGGTATATTTGATAGCTACGCTATTAAAATGTTATATGATGGGTGGAGGTGTTGTTTTGCAAGTACGGATTTTCATTGCAGCTGCTGCTTGCTGTCTGAACATACTGAGTATGAATGAGAGATGTGTTGAAAAACTGGGTCAGCTTGCAGATTGAACCAGATCAATAACAACTACTCATTTTATCTTCAATAAAGACTTGATCAATAATTATATGTTGTCCCTTCAAACTTGCACGTAAGAAGGCTTTTTGATTGTACTGCTTGCAGCATCAAAAAGCAGATGGAATGGAAGAAAGGCAAGCAGCTACTGAGTTAGAAGTGTGGAAAAAAAAGATTCCTCACCTTTAAACTTTTCCCTTCTTTTGTTGAGGCCTTTTTTCTCTGTTTTCTCTTCCCTTTTTATTTTCTCTCCTTTTTTGTGAGAAAGAAGAAGAACCAGTGAGAGTAAAATAGAATAAAATGAGGGAAGTGGAAGAATTCTTAAAAGATGTTAATGGATATAAATGTGTGTGTGGGTAGTGATTGGTGATATTGATGCTTTTAAAAATATGACTGCAGGTACAGGTGGCATTGGTTAGTGAAACTGAGCAAGTCGAAACCAAAGAAAGTTGTATGAGGAGGAAATTAAAACAATAAGTATTAGCTAGTAAATTGTCTAAAATAAATAGACTATATATTTGAGTATGAGAAAAAGAGTCTCTAAAGCCATAAAAATGATTCAATCTATGGGCATAGGAGTTGTATCTGGAGAATGAACTGAGTAAAATATTTTCTATTCATTTTCCATCCTGGTTACTTTTATCACTTCTCAAATACTATCTTATTTTATTCACATTCCTCTCTTTTTCCTTTAAAATATTTATATTCTTTACATTTAGTTTTTTATCCCCCAATTCTTCTGTTTCTCTTATTTCATCAATTGTTTTGCTCTGCATTTTTCTGAATTTTTCTCTTGATAAATTTATTCTTAAATCTATTCTTTTCACTTCAACTTTATAATTACTTTCTTCTTTTGCTCTTCCATCCTCTCTTCTAAGTTTTTTCTTCCTCTTCTTTCATTCCCTTTGACTGCTTTTATTTTCCCTTTTCTAATTTTCTTGTCTATTGTCATCTTCTTTCTTTGTTTCATTTCTCCTCGCTTCTTCTCAATTTTTTCTTTTGATATTAAAATATTTTCCTTCTGCCTTTGTTTTCCTCCAATTTTTTTACTTCTTTACTCATGTATCCTATTTCTTTTTTAAGTCATCTCACTTCTGCAATTGATTTTTCTCTGATAGGTTTTCACTCTTTTTCCTTTCTTCTTAGATCTTCTCACTTATTTTTATTCTTCTTTGATATTCCCTTCCTTTGCTATTTCCACACTATTTCTCTTTTGAATTTTTCTGTCTTTCTTCTTTATTTTCTCTTCTTTGTCTTTTCCTATTTGTTATATTTTCTTATTTTGACTTTCAATTCCATATATATATATATATATATATATTTGTGTATAATAGTGGAAAATTGACATGTCAAGTATGACCATTTCAATGACTTTACTGATGATTTTCTTGTTGCCCATGTCATAATTTAAAAAATGATACCTAAATTAAAACCAAAATTAATTAACTAAGGTAAAACAAAAGTGCACAGAATTTTGAGTCCTCCATGATAATTTTTTTCCACTTTCTCACAATATTTCACCATTATTAAGAAATGTCCTGTTGTCATAGTGTAGGATATTTAAAAACAACAGCAATAAAAACATAAAGTGTTCAGAAAATAAATAAAATCAGTTGAGTTGTTGCATTTAAGCATGTTGAACTTTTAAAATTGAGCATCCCTACATATTCAGCATTTCTTCTTGATGCATAATTATAACCCACATTTTTCATTTATATTCTCCCTCCTCTTACACACACACACACACACGCGTGCGTGCATGCATGTGTGTGTGTGTGTGTGCAAATATAGAAAAATAGGAAAAATCTGTTAGGTTAATAATCCAAAGTTCTTTAGCATTTTTGTTTTTATTTTTAAAAAACAGTGCTCAATACTTAAGTAGAGCCAAAATTATTAGGCTCTACTTAAGTATTGAGCACTGTTTTTTAAAAATAAAAACAAAAATGCTAAAGAACTTTGGATTATTAACCTAACAGATTTTTCCTATTTTTCTATATTTGCACAGATATATCAGCTCCCAAATTAAGGTTGAGCACTCTGAACCTTTATTTTTAAAATAAGTATCTTAAAAATATGGAAAAAGTAAATTTCAGCATTTCTCTGAAAAACATTCCAAACACAAACAAACAGAATTATTTCGTAAAACTTATGCAAAAAACAGAGGAATTAATAACAAGGATGAGATGGAAAGCATTTTCTTCCTTCGAGGGAATAACTTAGCAAAAAAAGAACATGAAGTTTATGGCTTTAAAAGTAAAAAAGCAGCACCATTTAACAAAAGGTTATATGAATTTGAAATAGACCTACTTAATATAATTAACAACATCTCCTTTCAAAAAAAGAAAAGCAACTTCCAAAAACATCTAAACCAAATAGTAAAAATCATCAACAATAGTGATAAAATACTGGTAAAGTCTGACAAAACGGGAAACTTCTACAAATTGACAGCTGATGACTACAACAACTTAATTAAAAAATTTTTAACAAGGACTTATAAAAAAGCTTATAATAACAATGTAAATATGGTAGATAATATTAACAGAACTAGTAAAATTATTACTGATAAATTAAAGATAAGTGATAGAGTAAGCAAACTTGCTGAAATTGGATTAAAAGCACTGAAATCCATTTTGGCATCACCATGGAATCTTTAGACTCTACAGACTCTTCTGAGCTTGTCAGTCTATATATACTATACAACCTAACCACGCACTGTGAATTAGACATTAAGAACATCGGGCTATACAGGGATGATGGGCTCATGGTAGTGAGGAGTTCCACAAATTTTAAAATAGATAAAATTAGAAAGATCATATATAGTGAATTCAGAAAATTAAATTTAAAAACTACAGTCAACACAAAACTGAAACAGGTAAACTTCCTCGACATAACTCTGGACTTAATGAACAATGTATACCTTACAGAAAACTTAATGCTAACTCCTTGTATGTACACCCTAGGTCAAACCACTCTCCATCTACAATTCAGCATATACCCTTATCAATAGAGAAATGAATCAGCATGAACTCCGCAAATGAAGAAATCTTCCAACAACAAAGTAATTTTTACAACACAGCTCTAAAAAATAGTGGATACAAAAATGCTAACATCAATTATAGTAACAATAGTACTGACCAGAAGAAACACAGGAAAAGAAAAATCATTTGGTATACCCCTCCGTTCAACCAAATGGTTAGTATTAAGCTAGGACAAAAATTCCTAGCTTTAATTGAAAAACACTTTCCTACTGATAGCAGACTTAGCAAGATCTTTAATGAAAACACCTTAAGCTACAGCTGCACTGTAAGCTACAGCTGCACTGAAAATCTAGAAAGAATCATTAAAAATATAAGTTCCTGGAAAAACATGCATGCCAAAATATTATTAGTAAAAACCCTAAACTAAAATTAGACAAAAATAATGAAAAATTATGTGACTGTAGAAACCCTGAAGACTTCCCATTGGAAAACAAATGCTGCCTAGAATCTGTGGAATACCAATCCACAATCTCATCCATCGAGAGTCCTAACATTGAAATGATATATATAGAATCCATGAAGAATGAATTTAAAATTAGGTGGAGACAACACAAAAGCTCACAATAATATTAGAAATAGAAATTAGACATCCCTATCCAAATATTTTTGGCATTAAAAAGAAATGAATAAAACACCAAAAATAAAATGAAAAATAGTAAATAGAACAAGAACTTGTAAAACCTGGGATGACCCATGCCCTTTATGCCTACATGAAAAACTACACATCATTAAGTTTTTAAAAAACAAAATTTTATTAAATCATAGACATGAGTTAATGGTTTTTTGCCAACATCAACAAATTTTTGCTTTAAATAATTATTTTAAAATTTTAATAATTATTTTAAAATTTCATAGTCTATAAACAATTTCAATTTCAAGCAAAATGTTTAAAATCTCAACCCAATCATAAGATAAAAAACCCTTTATGAAGTCGTCAAAAAACAACTTGTAGTTCAATATGATATATTTATATACAAACAACCCTTTTAGAAAAAAAAAATTTTAAGGTATACAAATACAAATTTAAGGGTGTAACAATAATGCCAACAACTTTCTGTCATTGAAACAGACCAGATGATATGCGTCAAACTGATGTCATCATTTGCTTGAAAATAGACACCCCGACCCTACTTTGATTTAACCTCTTTCTGAAAGATGTTGATACATTTCTGAAAGTAACTAATATGTTGATACATTATTACACCCCTTATTACAATAATTGGCTTCACCGTTTCCATGTAATTAATATTAAGAATGTATATGCTTATAAAGCTCCATAAATTTCAAGATTAGTTATTCCAAAATTCTCTTGAGGATGAAACAGAGCTGGTTTTTTAGCTTTTGCTTTTGAAACATGAGAACATGAAATAGCTATTCTTTGCTGACGTTGTCAAAATTGTCCTTAAATAATATTTTAAAAAAAAAAGTAAGCATAGCTGGTAATATACATACTTATATTTGATATGTAATAATAATTTTAAAGTATTTAAGTAATTCTTTTACATTTATTTGTTTTAAAAAGAAATATAATCTATTAGTAATTAAAAGTAAATAATAAAATAATATTTTAAAATTGTAGTTCAATACAACATATTTTAATCCAAACACCCCTTTTAGAAAGAATCTGTGTGTATACAAGTACAAATTTAATGAATAAAATGCCAAAAAACTTTTTGCCATAGATAAAAAAAAACAGATAACATGCATTGAACGGATGTCAAAATTTGTTGAAAAATGGCACCCTACCTAGATTTAACCTTTTTTTGAACGTAACTCATAATTGATACAATAATAATTAATAAAAAAGAACATGCAATTGCCCCTGTCTAAATGATTGGATTTCTCTGTATCCTTGGAAACAAAAATTATGAATGTATATGCTATTAAAACTCAGTAAATTTCAAAATAATTATTCCAAAATTCACTTGAAGATGAAACAGAACTACTGCTTTTGATTTAATTATATAATTGAATTTGAAGTTTTTAGTTTCTGTTTTTGAAACATGGCAATTCCTGTGTAGTGATGAAACCATATTTTTAAATCAGTTGATTTAAAATATTTATATTCACACATACCTATGAGTCACATAATTATAAAGACATACACATCCATCCTATATAAAAGAAAAAAAAATATAAAAAATATAAAATATTAGTAAAGGGACATAAACATACATACAAGTAAATAAAAATTACTAATGCAAACTAGTAAATATAAAAAAATACATCTAATTCCAAATTTAAAGAAAAATGAAATAAATGAATTAAAAAAATGATGTCTGGCTAGAATTGAAATCAGTTTGGTTCAGCATATTTCAAGAGATTTTTAGGTCTACATGTAACCATTAATTCATTTCTTTTGTTTAGTAAATTAGGATTATTTAAATTTTTAGAATAGTGAATTTTTCTAGACAGAGAAGGTTACATCTTTCCCCTTAACTATTGTAAGATTTAGTTCTAGTCATTATTTCCCCACATAATTTTTAATATAATTTCACCATATTTGCCTGTAATATTTTGAAAGAGCAGTATTATTTTTGTATTTATCATTATTTAAACTTATTTTATGATTATAAAATTGATTTTTCCAATGCATTTTTGTCCTTTATCAGATTGTATGTTAACTCTATAAACAATATTATTAGTTAAACATTGGCCGTTTAAGGGACAGTTCATATTATTTCAGCAGTTATATTTTTATTATCTACTCTTGCTTCATTATAGTTTTTTTTTGCAAGTTATATAATTATTCAATTACTATGAGATACAATTTTTTGATATTTCTAACACAGCTGTAGTTGATCATTATGTATTTTTGCTAAAAAATATTTGATGTTGGTGAATTTTTAAATGTTTACCTATTAGTCTGAGAAAGATGCTATCGACATTAGTTTTTACATTACAGATCTAAAGGGGGTTAATCATATCACATTGCAGTGACTTTTTTTATTTTTACCTTCTATGTTTTTTTTATGTATTCTATATTTACTTTGTGTTTGCTTTCTTCTTGGGCTATTACATAATTTTAGCTTCATCAATATTTCCTTGTTGCTGGAGTTAGTTGTTAATTTATATTGTACTGATTTATGTAAATGCTTAAGTATAATAGGGTGATGAATTGATTTGCTATTTACATATTTCTGGTTGTGTAAATATTCTATATGCAGTTTGTATCTACCAATATTCAAATCCAAGGTCATATCAAGAAAGTTGATCACTTTTGTATTTGTTGTAGTGATTTTTAGATCTTGACATTTGAAGAATTTTACTAGTTCTTTTCTTGATTGATCTGTGCTTCTTTGATTTATTTTACATTTTACAAGTATCTTAGTTACCAGATTAAGAATATCTGTAGGTTTTTGTGCCTGCCTTATTATTTTAATTATTTTGTTACTAATGTTACAATATTTTTGGAATAAATTGATGAAATTCATCAGCAATTCTTCAGTAATGGATGAGTAAAAATAATTTATGTGAAATTGGATGAATGTATGCTTATTCTTCATTTTTATTTTTTTAAACCAGTTTATAGCCTTTTTGTACTATGCCACTGGTGAATTCCTAACACATTTCTTGTATATTTGCATGTTCCTTCAAGAATGCATTTACTAATTTTTCCAACATTATTCTTAATTGGGTTGAGTACTGTATATTGAGTTTATAATCTTTAATAGGGATAAATGCTTGTTTATGCAATTTTTTGATTCTATCATCTTTAACTCAGTGGCTATTTTTCTGGCTTCTCTATTGATGTCTTGATTATCAGGGGCCTTTTTGTAAAATTTGGTGACATCCTTAGAAAATGCTCTGTAATATGTATCCACATCGATTTTATAATGGCTACCATCTTATCAGCTTTAATTATTATTTTATCCATTTTCTTAATCTTTATACAATGTTTTTTGCAGATCATTTATAAATTTAGTGAATTTTATTTTATTAATTGTCAAGAATAAATCTTTCTCTAGCTGATCATCTAGTGGTGGAGTTTTTGTTGATCTAAATCCATAATGTTCAACTTCCTTTAGATCTTTGTATTTGTTTTGGTGTTATACAAGGTAAATTGTTGCCATTTTATAATTTTAATTTCATGCATGCACATGGTTTGTTTTTGATTTTGTCAGCTGTACAGTATAGTAGGGTCAGTTGGGAACCACCTGCGAAAAAAAGAACACCAAGATGCAATTCACACTGCCTGAAATTTAGAAACAGCATGTACTGCTTGGCATTCATGCCAGAAGCTTCAATATGAACATTTCATAGTGTCTGGGTATCAATGACAGTGCAGAGGATACAGAAAGTGTTGGATGATTTGATTATGAAGGTACGGCAGCTTAGAAAACTCACTCTGATCATTCTCATAAGAAAAGAACTCCCAAATTTGTTGGTGAAGACCTTAGACTCAACACTGATGCCTACATAAAGTGTCTTGAGAGGTGGTGCTGCCCTGGGTCAGGAGAGTGGCTTCTGGAAGACCCAATGTCTGGCAACAGGACTCTGAACCATGCCACACAAGCAGGAGAATGTAGTCATTGTCAGACAATTTCTGCAACCACATCACCCCTTACATCTAGTCACCTAACTCCCCAGACTGCAACCCCCTTGATTATTATGTGTGGGATGAAGTTGAGCGAGAGACCAACAAAACTCCTTGTAACACCAAAGATAAACTGGAGACCAAGGTTATGGAAGCATTCACCAACTTAAATAAGGAGACTGTCCAGAAGAGAAGCAAGAAACTCCAAAGTCGTCTGGAAGCCATGGTTGAAACCAATGGTGATTTTATTGAATAAATTTAGTCTTTAGCGATGGAACCATATTTTTAAAATATTAAATAATTAGAATATTATGCTCTACTGTTTTGTATCAAGCACTGTTTTTTAAAAATAATTACAAAGAACACTGGATTGTAAATCTTACTGTTCTTTTTTATTATTTTAATATATATATATACATATATATATATATATATATATATATATATATATATATATATATATATGTATGTGTGTGTGTGTAATCTATAAAGAATTAATGTATTTATTTTTAATCTTAAATTTTCTCCCAATGTTTAATGCAATAAAGATATTTATTTATATAATTATAAATATATACATATATGCTTAATTATAAATATATATCATTATATATATACACAGTCACACACAAACAAAAACTTTATTGCTATCATCTTCATTTCAGTAAATATATGTCTATACATGTATGCACAATGCAAATGTACATGTCAAAACATATTTATTGATGCAAACGTATCAAGCAGTCTTATTGACAAACTTTTATTAATAGAAATTCATAGCATCATTCATGAAACTAACCTTCTCTGACTTTCTATTATCTTAAGCTATATTCCATGTAAATTGTGTTCAATCATAAAGGGCTGGTTTTCAGCTGATGAATACTTTGAAAGATTATTTGATATCTTATTCTTGTTAAAATCACCAATCATAAAAGAGTGTTGCATAATCTGAAAAGAAAGACATATACATGTGAAAAATCTTCCAATCTCAGCTCCATCATTGAAACTCTCACACAAATTTCCAGTCCAAATTTTCGATAATAAAAATGTCTTTTCTCTGCCAATGCCAAAGAAACCAATTGTTCACTTCAGTAAGAGTTTCTCCAAGGTTTCTACAATTCATAATAAAATATTTTACTTTGCTTCTTGCTGAACACAGAAATATTCCCCTGTAGATTCCACCGGCAAATGTAGATCCATATCTAGTTTGACATCAACGTTTTTTTAATCATTTCATCCCAAATATTGTTATAATGCCACTAAGACACGAGGAGTTACTGAGAATGAAGGAAAATGCAAAGACATTAGTGAGAAGAAAGGATTTTGGAGGTGTTAAATTTTATAAACCTTTTCTTGCCCAAGTTAACAGCTGATTGTAGGTAATTTTTGAGAGCAACTGCTATTTTTATTTTATCAGGCCCTATCAGATTTATTATTAAAACAGGAATAAATATGGTGCTATCAGCAAGTCGGGAACTGATGATATTGGGAAAGTCACTAGTGAAAATAAGAAACAACCTAGATACAAGAATAGAGCACTGGGAGACACCCATATTAATCCAAAAGGCTCTAGAAGTTTCATTCACTAATCTGTTAACACAATCTGTCAATAAAACTTTCATTACACAATTTGTTAAGAAAGATTGGATAAAATGAAATATTCAATCAGAGACCCCATAGCCCAACTTGTGAAGACCAACAAGTTACTAAGTTAAAAAATAAGTACTTGTGTGAAATAAATTATGAGTTATATAGTTATATGATCAGAGTTATTGATGTACCAACATAAGTTAGGGTTTTGAACACTGTACTAGATCTAGTCATAGTCTTCTTCCCTTTAGATTCTCATAATCATTCTGTTTTTAATCACTAGCAACTATTTTTTCAAAAGTTATTCTTTCTGTGTCAAGCAAAAAAAGAATATGCATTCAAAGACTCACCAAAATTTCTTTCTGTACATATTGAACAATCTTTGACATGTCTTTGAAATATATTCAGATTTCTGAAGTATATTATTCATAAGCCATAGGAAAATTATAAATCTAGTGAAATAATTTTCACTTAGTTTATGTATCAACCAAATAAAGCAGAATTAAGGTTGAATGATAGAAAACTGTCAATAATTTATTTAACATCTCCTCCATCTGACTGTATATGGCTTATAGTGCAATTCAGTTTAATTGTAAAACCTTGCAAAGAGAGTATTTGGTTACACATGAGTTTTTGCTTAAATACCAAACACAACATTCCACCACAGGCTTTTAAGCAAGAATGTGAACATTTCATTTCTGCATCATAAGACAAGGGATAAAAAATTGGTTTTGAATGAAAAAGATCATGAAAGATAGTGGTTATTACAAAATGAGAACCCAATATGAACATGAAAACCATTACTTCATCAACAGAAGTTATTGCTTTGTGTCTGATGGAATATAACTCAAAATGCTTTTCCTACAAATTTGAATATGTTATGTTGTTTTATTTACTACTTATCTTTTTTTTTTCTTTATTGGTTCAGAATAGTCAATTTCTTCTATCTTACAAGTATTTTTAACAACAAAAATAATAATATTAATGCTAATAGAAATTATATGTTCTCATACATTTGATAATAATTTTATAAATTTATTCTTTTATATTTATTCATTGATTTCTATTATTATCATTTAAAATACATTTATATATATAAAGTTGTAGCCTCTGTCTCTCTGTCTGTCTGTTATCAAACTCCTCCTAGGGTTTTGGAGATAGACTCCCATAACCATATATATTCTGAAAGTATATTACCTAGGGTGCTTGGATATTTCATTTTGATCAAAGGGAATCCCCGAGGGGCACCTCCCAACCACCAGTGAAATTTTTTTTTCCTTTTGATTTAAATTAAATTTACATCTGAACAAGGGAATGTCTCCTGTCCAAAATATAGAAGGAAAAATCCAGAAGATGGCAGTCACATTGGCAAAATCATTGAGTAATATTGAAATGCATCATTTTTCTCCACAAATTCTAACAATAATTTAAAATCAATCATCATTTTCTTACAAAAAGATGTGTAACATGCAGCAAGGCATGGGTAATTCAGCTAGTATAATAATAATTCTTACAGTGGTACATTTGATGATAAACTGCTTACTCCAACATCCAGTGCAAAAAATATATATATATATATATATATATATATATATATATATATATATATATATATATATATATACTTCAGGGAGATGAGACTCATCAAACCAAGAAGGTAGTCCAACTAAGAGAAGGAAAATTGATTTTAAAAACTGTGTTACCTAGCAACTATAACCTAACTATTGGAAAGGCTTCAGGAGTAAACTATGAGGAAAAATCCAGAACCGAAGTACCTAAGACAGTCTGATGTTATATTCAACATTGTTCTGGCAACTCCTGCAATGACACTGGTGTCAAACTGTATTGGCTGATGCCTTTCCCTTAGAAAACATTGGTGGCATGGAGAAGGGAGACATGTTGCATGGGCAAATGCCAATCATTCATCAAATCCTGCTCAGGCTTGCACCCTGGAGAAGACACTCTAGTGTCACCTCACCACAACAACAAAACAAGAAAAGTTTAAAAGTTATGTCAATGCTTGATCGGCATGGAGCTAGATGCCAAGAATTGCTTTTGACTGAGGTAGAGGATATTATGCCTTACTGGTTAGCGACCACCTGCCTCAAGCTGGGCAGCCCCAAGCCAATAAGGTATTGTCTCACCACAGTGAGCCTTCTTCACTGAGTGCATGAGGCTTAGGGATACAAGTATCCTGGATCATGGTCGGCACCAAGCATTCCTTCTGTATGGGGAACTGGCCACTGACAAAAGGGTACAAAGGCAACCTCATCTCTGCTTTAAGGACATCTGCAAAAGGGACATGAGGTCATGGACATGGACATCAATAGGTGGGAAAATATTTCCAAAGATTGCTCATGTTGGAGAGGTAATTTACACTGAGGGTTGGAGTGAAGAAAGGAGAAACAGAGCTTGGTAGAAAGAAAACAAGGTGAGAGCATCTTCACATCTAATTGTTGCAATCGAGACTGTCACTCTTGTGTGGGCCAGTACAACCTTAACAGATGCTGTGCCACCATCAGCAGCTGAGGCATTATTCTTTGGGCACAAATCCAAGGTCTCTTGAGACTGATGGATGCAGCATATATGATGGAATATGTAATGTATCATCCATTAAGTGCTATAGAAGGACCATCACTGCTGATGTATTTTTTTGGTAGCAACTTGATGAGATAAACAAAGCATTACACTGAAAATTTCATGATTTGATAAACAAAAAAGATGTTATTCTCCATGCAAGGACACACTGACCATGTGTTTTCTGTGAAATGGAGTTGTTTTACTTTGGCAAACATAGGTTGGATCCAGCCAGTTCCACAGTGTCACTCCATCAATACTTTCTGAATTCATGCTGTCTTAATAGATCCATGGAAAGGAAGGTTGATGAAGGGATATCAAACATTTTGATTGAAACCCAGTCTAACTGGTTTAATCATATACTCACCAGGATGTTGGCAACTTTTAACAGAAGTGGTACTTGGTAAATGGGGTTCATTATGATATGATTAGAAATCATATATATATATATATATATATATATATATATATATATATATATATATACAACATAACAGAAAATAAAAGCTAAAAATATATCAAACTGGAAATGAGCAATAGGGAGATTGACAGGTGATTGCACTTACAACTAATTATCTCAAAGTGGTTGGACAAGTAGAATAGAGATTCAAAGGAATCTCATTAGGAAAAATTGCTTTCAGGACTGGTTTATTTGTGGTTGGCACCGCTGTCTCTCCCAGCGGTAAGGTGGACTAAATGTTCTTCGTGACATACCTGGTGGGCTTAAGCAAGTGGATGACAAAACATAGTCTGGGGGAGAAAGGAGAGAGAAGGAACTTGTTGAAAGTTGCATGGGATAGAGGGAGGTGGAGAGCCATGATCATATATATCCTTTCAGGACATGGCACATAAAAAGAAAGAAAAATTAGCAGCTGGCTTCTGTAGCCACTCTCACAGTGATTTTGGAAATTTCTCTTCTCACCCCAGTCTTTTGCCTGGCATCACTTATTAAAGCTTATTTGATTGGTCAGTGAAAAATCATTAGATAATCACTGACCAATGAATTATCAGCAGAATATTCAGATGACATAATTAATAAAGATCAGTAGCAATAGTAATCTTTAAATTAAACCCTCCAATTTCCACTGATGATCCTCAAAAGTCCCTGCTACTAACTCAGTGAGTTGTTTTGAAAACATCAGCCAGGATGATTTTCAGTAACACTTGTCAATTAAACTACCTGTCAACTGTCTTGATTTTTTCAACAGCTAGTTCACGATTCTCCTGTAAATTAACATTTTACACTACACTCAAAAGTGATATAATTCTAAAAATCCATTAGAATTCTATTTTTAACACAGAAAAATATCTTTCCCTCCTAAAATAAATCTTAGATCACCAGTCAACCTTTTGACACTGCACTTCTTCATTAACCAAAGTGTCATAACACACTCTGCAAAACAAACCTAAGGAAAAATGAAATAATTACAATGGAAGGTTCTTTCATATCCTCTATACACAGCAGATTTAGCACCTACAGATTTCTATTTGTTTCAATCACTAGAACATTTTAAGAGGCAGAATATTCAGAAAAAGAGAAGTTGAAAACACAAATTTCTTTAAATGTGGAATTAAAAATTTGCCTTTCTGCTGGGTTGAATTCATTGAAAATGATAGTGACTACATTTTTGATAAATAATATTTTAATAAATTTAACTTACAATTGTTCTCATATTATTTCTGATTACTTTCAGAATATTCTAATATATAGCAAAAGCATCAGGTAGTTGAAAACCAATTATAATGTAAGAAAATTAAAAAGATGTCCAATAGAATAAAAATCAGTATATTGTACAAATGTTCAACTTAAAAAAAAAACAGAAAAAGGTTATTAGAAAAAAAAACATTTGGCCTTGGTGCAACCTCAAAAAGACCATACCTGGATAAAGTAATTTCACATTCATAATGGCAGTTTTCAACAAGTCCTTGGTATTGTTGGGGGACTGGTTGGTCTCCCTCTCAATGACAAGTATTTTAGGTGGGCTGACAATCATGAAAATTCTGCACGGAGACATTTGTCATTTTTCACATCTATCTGTCCATTTTCAAGAACCTGGGTATCTCCAAGTTGGCACCTACTACTATGAGTATGCTGTACTTTTCATTTCCTGTGGCAGCTTCAAAACTGGTATGATACTATAGATACATTTGAAAGAGAAGTTTAAAATTTGATATATATGGCACATCATGTTAGATCATCTTCCATTTAAGACCTCAAAAAGCTTTTCAAATACTTGTCACACCCTATATATATATATATATATATATATATATATATATATATATATATATATATATAAAAGAGAGAAAAGAGAGAGAGGGCGGAAGAGAGAGATGTTTGCTACCCAAAATTTTCATTTGACATTTATTCATCCTTTTCTCTTATTTCTATATTTATGCCAATGTATGTGTACACACACTTACACACCTATGAGTGTGCATATATAAATGTCAATTATTCATTCCTAAACATGTTATTTGTTTTCATTTATCTGCTACAAATTATATCTTCTGTTTACAGCTGCAAGATTGCTTAATAATTTCATATATTTATGGAGATGTGAAATGAACGATATCAGTTTTCTCAATATGATCACATAAATAAATTTTTAAAAATATGAGAATGCATATAAAACAGAAAAAATTTACTGGAAGGTGTGTAGTATAAAAGAGACTGCATACAAGATTCTGACAAAGGGATGCATAAGCAGGAGTAATATATTATCCAGTTAACAAAATTGTAAATTTTGTTCTTCTGATAGCTAAATTACAACTCCTGCAGCATTCTGCTACTGAGAAATAATATAACAAACTTGGTTTAAGAATAGAAATTTCCTTCTCTGAAAGTAATTTAGAATATGAGGTGCCAGACACTTAGCACTAAAAATAAAATATGCAAGAGTCTCTTCTTAATTCTTCTTTTTATACTTGTATTTAATTATCCTAATAAAAGGCTACATAAGTAGATTGAGTAAAGAATTCAATACTATGTAGGGATCTGTGCTTAGCAGAGTAAAAAAAAATAATCACTACAGCTTAGCTATGTAGAAATGATATTGGATGCACAGAAAGAATTTATGTGTTATTTCTTTCCATACATGTCACTGGATATTTTTAAGTGAATGGCCTCTGTCTGCATGAAATTTTGCTAGTGATAAAAGGAGAAAACAAGCATCTGGATATACACTGACAACATTTCTAAGAACACATTAACATAAATTTTGTAACAAAACAAGGATGAAGATGCATCTTCTCTTTCCTATTGACTGCATATCTTTTTCATTCTTTTTTATTTTATAAAAATTTATGTGAAAAATTGTAAGCCTACAAGTGAAGACTTTAATAAGCAATGAGGTGTTCGGATAGCCTTTTCTTGATAAATCTTTTGGGCCTATTTGTGGGGCAATAAAAATTTAATGCTTGGGAAAATGGATTGAGAAGGAAAACTCTTTCCTTGGATTATTTTCCTCCAATCAGACGAATGGAATTTCAAACCAGTAATAAGATAACTGAGTGGTCCTTGCAAACTAAATAAAAACAAGGTCACTGGCTGGTGAAAATCAATATTCATTCATGCATTGTCAGGATGGACAGTCACACAGATATGAGGATGACCTGAAAAATTAATATTAGCAGCTGAGAGTCAAAAGAAGATCCAGAAAACATAACCAAAACTAAAAACTAACAATTTCTTCTGAAACCAACTTCAAAGAAATGCAGACCAAATCTTTGTCACATCACTGTTAACCAAAATTTAGCATTCTTCACCAACACACTACTGCTACATTTGCCCTCAACTGCTGACAGGTCAGAATATTAACAACTATGAAAGAACTTTCACTGTATACCTTCAACAAGGAACATTTTTAACTTTATCAATTGTAAGTTCTGTTTTCACGAATATTCCTCTTTACCCAACTTAATTTTTATTAAGTGCTCAAAAGAATACTTTGAGCAAGCCTTCTTTACTTTTCAATTTAAAACTATTATAAAATAAGAAAATTCTTTCTGATCAATTTCACACTAAAGTGTCCTTCTTTCCTTGTACACCTAATAATTTTTTTATATGGGAAAATTCCCATAATTTTTTATTTCATCCTCTTACTTTTATTTTTTTTATTAATTTTCTATTTTTTTTCCCATTTATCCTTTCTCATCATCCCTTCCCCAACCATTTTTACATTCCTTCCTTTTTCACTTTCTCTCTTCATTTTTATAGCTCTCCTTCACTCTCATTTATTTATTTGTTCCCCTACTCATTCACTTTTTTGTATTCTTTTCTCTTTCCCAACATTGTCTCCTCTTTTTCTTTCCTTTCTAGCTTTTTTATTCTGCTCCTTTACCTATTTTTGTCTCTTTTTTTTACATTTGTTCTTTGTACTTTCTTTTATTTACAACTTTGGTTTTTACTTTAATGCCTGTTGAAATGGAAGCAGCTATTTTGTTTTGCTGATCGCATCCATTCAAAGTTCATCACTTTTTATCTTTAAAGTTAACATGGAGAGGCAAGGCTTATTTTGGTACATATATACCATTAATTCTTATTTCTCATATGAATATGAACCTTTCTCCCTTTTTCTCACATGTTGAAATTTTTAGTAGATGGATATAATCAATTTTCAATTAAATAATAGTAAGGAGAAAATTATTTTTAAAATCCAAACTTTTTGTTTTCATGATAATCTTTTATTCTAATCAGAGATCTAGTAGCATGTCAGTTGACTTGCTGAATAGCAGGAGTATTTCTCAACTAACATATACTTATGGTATTGCTGCTTTGAAGATGTATAAATATTTTTTAACATGAGTGGGAATCATTTTTCATTTTTATTTTTTCATTAGTATATGTTCATACTAGCAGCTAGTGGTATACTGACAGTGATTTAACTTGGGAGTGAACATTGACAAAGTATCTTATTATGAGATTTATAAAGCCATGCTTTTGCTATAGAATAGTAAGTCTGTTTGTTTGTCAAATGGAAGAGAGGAGTTTGATTCACTATATATACATAAAAATATAAAGTTTATAATAATTTTAAGTTTAAAATAACTGATAAAATTTGTTTCAGATTGATTACAAAACAGAGAAATGGGCATTATATAAGATTTATTGAAAGCAAGAAGAAAAATTGGTTGTTCAAATTTATAGCCCCAAAACATTTTTTTATTTTCATGATATATATATATATATATATATATATGTGTGTGTGTGTGTGTGTCTAAATATATATAAAAATAGGTGAAAAAGTTCTTCATATATACCAGTTTAAGTACATAATTTTTAGCTTAGTCAAAATAAAAATAAAAATAGTAAAAATGAAAGTAAAGCATGCTGAAGATTCTGACTCAAAGTTAGGAAGAACAAGGCAATATTTAGTTTCAAAGATGAGGGATAACGCTGAATGCTGAAGTCACTTTTAAAAGTTAACAAGACAAATGTTATCATTAATTAGGTATTGTTACTATTCTTGATATAACTGACATTCATATTATACAATATATGATTTTTTAAGTCTAGTTTGCTCACAATTGCACTTTAGGAAGCACCCAAACACCAATATTATTATAATATACAGCCAAGTTTTATAGTAACTATCCTAGTTTATCACACAGGGCAGTGCAGTTTGATAGTGGAGTTTGATTTGCTGGCATAGAATAAATATCAATTTTTCACTTTTGTTTTATGTATTAATATTGATGAAGAAATAAAATATGCAATATCTCATTGGCCAATGTTAAATAATCACAGACATTAAGAGTCATCAGTAATTGATGAGATAAAATGTTATATCATAATATTTATGTTATGTATTGTACCTTTAAGTCACCACTGTAGAGAGATTTGAATTTGGGACCTGTTTTGGGGATAATCATTGCTGCCACTGTGTAAGCTCCAAGTGACCAGCCCAAAAATTAAAAAAACTAAAATTGACTCAGAGAAACAGGCATTATAATATAATTAAGTAAAAAGAAGTTTCAAACATTTAAACATTTTAATATTTCAAAAAATTTTTCATAAATTCCAACTTTATTGTTTTAAGAACGAAGAAAACAAAATAAAAAATCTTTGTTTAAAGTGTAGTTAAAAAAAAAGAAATCATCAAATCAAGAGACTGACAAAAGAAAAAGTGATTATTCTCTTTGAATAAATAATGCTAGACAAGACAAAATGCATGTGAAAACCAAAATCTATCAGCCAGGTAAATATTTGCTACTGGTGATATATAAAAAGGAATCCTGCTCTGATGCCTAACCTGAAGGTAAACAGGCAAGTAACATATTCACTACATATTCAGCTTCTTGAATAATACAGTAAGATTAGTTTTCAAATACTAAGTTAAGCAAAGAGCACAAATACTACACTGATCCTAAGAAAAGGGTTGGGGAATAATAATAATTTGATCCTAGGAAGAGTGCACAAATGCTGAGCAGAATTATTGATCCATACATAAATAACCACATCATATATCTTTGATTATTATGCTAATAGTTATATAACTGAATTATGGTTAAGCAATTAATTAAAGTAAATGTTATATGATAATCTTCATTCCATAAGACTACATATTAATGTATATATTTATTACTTATTTTTATGAAACCCTAATTCTTTTTCTACATAATCTCACCCTTTTTAATTTTATATTTTCATATACCATCCTTCTTCCTCTCTACCCATTCATCTACTATTGTTTTTATTTTTAATTTATATCTTCCTTCTGTTCCCGATCATCAGCTTTTTGTTTCTTTTTATTCTTTATGTGTCTTTTTACCTTTTTCATTCTCTCTGTAACTAAATGTCCAACAATTTTCTTTCTTCTAATTTCATTATTAACTTTTTGACTTTGCACTTTTTCTTCATTTTTACATAGTTTTCCAACACATTCAGTTTCAGTTTTCATTTTGAGTTCATCTTGTTTGTTCTCTTGAACACCATACATCTTTATATCACCACCCATTGGAAATTTTCCCAGCTTATCCTTATGTTTATCTCTCAATGCCATTTCCTCCTCTTTGCCCTTGAACCTCTAGTCTTTGCACTGATATCAATCAGTAAGGCAGTAACAGCATCCAGAGTCACATGCCATCAGCAACATTAATAAAAGTATTAATTATATAAATAATATTAATAGCCATAATAATGATAATGATATTGACAATGTTATGTATTATAATGATGAGAATAATTAGGCAATTAATTTTGATAATATTAACATCATCATGAATCTAACCAACACTTTGATAAAGATCAAATGGTATTTAAAATGAATAATAGTTATGGCAGAATAGCATTATTAGTAGTGTTGATAAGAAAGAAAATGTAGGAATAAAATCTGATAAATATTATGGTATTATTTATGAAAATATTAGAGCATAATGCTTGCAAATAGAATAATAGTGATAAACATTTTAAGAAAAAAGAAGTTTCAATAAAAATTACAAAAATATCAGTATTAATATGATTAATAATGTGAACTAACAAAAATTGGACGATGCAATTTTATAATGAAGGAACAACTCATTCATTGTTTGATAATATAAAAATAACAGAAATTTATGATTTTAAATACTGTTGTACTGAGAAAAAAATTATTTGATAAGATACAGCTATAATTAATTTTCAAAAAGTTACTTTAACTTTTACATTGTATTATATTCTACCTGTAAACAATGAAAGAAGAAAAACATCCAACCTTATTGAAAGTTTAGTTTTGAGTTTTATTGTCATTGTCTTTGCAAAAGAATTATTAACTTATGGCAAAAGATTCAAATATATTTTGCAAAATGTTGAAAGATCTATTTAAATATACACATAAAGACTATCAGTTATGACACTATAATTCAATCATAATTTATTAACAATTAGTCATTGTAAGCTCACACAGTTTAGTTTTTCATTTTGACATAAAGCTGAAAGCAGCAGACATTCAGCAAAATGTGTCATTTATAGCTTTTCCAATTTGTCTCACTATCTTCATACAAATGTATGCTTATTTATACACACACATACAGATATATATATATATATATATATATATATATATATATATATATATATATATATATATATATATATATATATATATATATATATATATCTTTATAATCCCCCAAATCTGTTGATACTGTAAGTAGCTTTGAATGCAAAAAATGTTCTAAATCAATCACTGATAGGATTTGTTTAATAAGTTTAGAATTAGTAACATTATTTACAGGCAAAGTCATAAGAGTTCAATGCATCATTTTAAAAGAAACAAATTTACTACATGACAATATGTGCTTGTTATAAAAAAAAAATAGAAGAATTAGTCAAAAAATAATATATATATATATATTTATACATACATATATATATATATATATATATATATATATATATATATATATATATATACTAAATATATATATACTATATATATATATACTAAATATAATATATATATATATATATATATATATTAATATATATATATATGTATATATATACTAAATATAATATATATATACTATATATAGTATATATATTAATATATATATATATTAATATATATATATATATATATATATATATATATATATATATATATATATATATATACATACATATGTAATACTAAAATTCTAATCTTGAATGTATGTACAGATGTTCCCAAGATACAGCTTAAACAATACATAATTACCAAACCAATTTAGGTGTATGAACCTACCTTGAACCCCTACCAAGGGCAGTGCCAAAATTCATTAAAATTAGACAAGGGATTCTTGAGTTATGGATTTTTTTTGTTTTTCACAGGATTTTTAATAGGAAATTCCGTATTTGTTTTCCCTGCATATTCTTATACCAATCCATGTATACAAACAAATGCTTGCATAATATATTCCAATATGTGTGTGAAAAAAAAAAACCTTCATAATACATTATAACAACATTATTAAATTAAATTAAATATGCATAATACAATATATATTTACGCAATTCACTTTATCACATTAGAATTTTTTTATAAACAACTCCTTGAAAGGTGAAGATGCTATATCTGTTACATGACCTGTTGGTAAATAAACAGATATATCCTAATTTTCTGCTATTATGTATTTTAAAATAAATGCAAGTAAGAAAAAAGTATGTATAATACAAAATATACTTATTATTTTGAAAAAGCTATTACTCCAAATTTTCATGTGTTAGCTATGAAGCCCAGTGGAAAAATAAACTTACTTTTACTGATTTTATTATTAATTATTATGAATTTTGCATTCAAAGTATATTTTATAGAAGAAATTTCTCTTTTAATATAAAGAAGTATAACATATATCTATTGATATTGTAAAATAATTTATTTTAATAGTTTAAATCATGATATATTTGCATTAAGGCATTTTTGGTGCTTTTCATTCATTTTTTGCTTTTGTTACAGCCAGTTTCATACAATTTTCTCTTCTACCAAGTGGAATAATAAACCTTCCTTTTATCAATGACACCAATGACTTACTTTTAAACTGGCTGTCTTTAATACCTGATAGAAGCAACCAAGAGCAAAAGTATCATCAGCAGTATCACCAACCTTGTCTCAAAACACTCTTGCATCATTTGTGTCCTTGTCTGCAAATCACTGTCTGGACCCAAATGTCATGTCAGAGATAAACACTTGAATTAATTTAGTTGTTGGACACTCATATGTTGAAATCAATGGGAGAATCCATCATATTTATCTGTCCACACATATGCACACAAGTGCTGGACTTTACATTAAATCAAGCATCTATACCATTTACCCTTGAAGGAAGGCAAATTACATACTTTCTCAATGTTACATATTTGTTGATTGCCTAGTAGTAGTTGTAGTTTAAGTTTACTCAAGTTCTCTGAGAAAGTATTTCTATTATTTCACATTCATTATTATCATATTTTCTGCTATAATGACATATTACATGGAATAAAGAAAATATAAAATATCTAAAGTAACTTTTCTGTTCTGAATTCATGTAATTTGAGGGCCAGAGAACACATTGATTGAAAGTCATGTGATAAAAAGTAATAAAAAGATTATAATACTAAAAATATTTGAAAGGGAAATATGATAGAGAACTGAGGAAAATGAGAGAATCTAACAATAAAATATGTAACTCTTATAAAAATAGGGTACTACTGCTCAGAATATATTTAACTTGCTAAAAAAGCATATAAAGATAGACACTTAAGGTCATACTGGTTACTCTGTATCAAGAACTGAGGCTCTTATCTTTACCTCAACCTTTTTCATTCCATTACAGATCATTTGATTGGATAACATTGATTATTATCTTTATTACTAGCTTGTTTTCCTATTTATTTTCTTTTGCTTTTTACTTGTCTTGTGTCTTTATTTTTATTTCTTTATTCTGAGTCTCTTTGAAGTTTATTCATTTCATCCTTTCCTTCTCTTTTTTTTAAGTTGTTTCACCTTTCTTTTTATCTTTTCTGATTTTATTTCTTATCAATATTCCAAAGTTTTCTTTATTTTCTTATTGTTACTCATTTTATATGCATGATCCCTTTATTAGCATTTGTTTTCTTCCAACTTTTTATCTTTTTCTTATTCTTGTTTCTTTTTTGTCTATTTTATGGCCCACACTCATCTCTTGGTACTTGTACAGCATTCTTTTGTAAAATGATTAATTGGAATATGAGTGAACTCAAAATAGCAAAATGACTCTAGTTGGTGAATAATTACATTGGATAAAGAGAGAATGTTACTGGATGCAATGCATGATATGAATGTAAGAGTAAGAAGTAAAGATTATGAAGATATGTAGGATAAATAACAGTTGATCCCACTTTTGAAGAGGTTAAGAATTCAGAGAAGCATTCACATGAACATTTGTTCCAAAAATCAGTGGTTCTTGGGGAAAATCTGTCTCAATGCAACTTCATTCTTACACTTTGATTTTGGAGGAAATGAAGGTTGTGAACATAGTACAGCAAGTTTTAGCTTTAAAGTCTCAACTGTTGGAACTAAAAAATGAAGCTCTTTTGAACATTTACCATGGAAATAGCAACAGAGTAGCAGGAGGCTTGTGATGTTGCATCTGTAGGAAAGAGGCTGCAGGGTGAAAAATACATTATCCCCCACAAAGCTTCATAAACAACTTTGAATTACATCAAGGCTGAAAAGTGAGGAGTGGGCAGCTACAGCCCAAATATGGTCGCAATACTACATTTTTGTTTAATCTGTGCAGTCTCTAATGCAAAATATTTTGCTATTTTGTAGCATTTAATGTTTACTGACTATTAATTAACCATGAAACTTTATTGACTGAGGAAGCATATCATGACAAAATGCTTCTTCAAACATGCTTGATAGTCAACATGATATTTTTCACTTTATCTTTTAAAACACATTTTAGGTATGTTGGTTCACAAAAATTATTTGGGAAAATCAGTCATTCTCTTTCTGTAAAACAAGAAAAATAATGTTGGTCCATGAAATTTTAAGAACTCAATAAAGCATTTTGACACACCTTCAAGAATTTTTTATTGCTGTCCACTTTTTTTACCATTTGCTTGGCTAATTATATGATTCTTAACATCTTTTTTATCTTAGAGTGATAGATTATGTCTACCCTAAACCCTTTTGACTTGTTAATGTTCCCTCTTATTCAAATATCTGGCTAATTCTCTTCAAAGCTGACAAAAGCTCTAGAAGGCTCTGATATATCTTGCCATATTGGTGAGGGGCTGCAGTGCAATTTATAGTAGCCGTATGTGAATGGCCATCTTTGGAAGCTGAAATTTAAAAAAAATAATAATACTCTAAATTAGCTCTGGAAATTATCAATAATCAAATATACTAAGTATAATTTTTATATGCATAAAAAGTGTTTTACATTTCTGTAAATATGGCTTGACCTATTTATCTTCATTATGTGGAAGACATTCTTCAAAATTGAATCAATAAAAATAGATAATACTTTGTAGTTTTCTGAGTATGAGTGCATGAATGGCTGCAGGTATGTATTTGTTTTTAATCTCTGCATTTGTTTCTGTATACACTTACCTACCTGAACATAATCATTTCATTGGTTATTTGTAAAATATTAGCAGTGGTCATAATTCTCTCTCCTCTCTCTCTCTCTCTCCTCTCTCTCTCTCTCTCTCTCTATATATATATATATATATATATATATATATATATATATATTTCTCTCTCACTGATGTCAGACAGATAGATTGGAACCATTAGGTTTTTTCCAGCTTGTTTCAGATGTTTGTATATCATTGAACATGATGCATTTTGCGTTTTATCCTTAACATTTGGTTATTTGATATAGATATGCTTTAAAAATTGCCCTCAAAAGATTATTATCAATGGTTGTTAGTCTTCCAGAAAAAGGTTTATCAAAACTGATCACATTTACAATTTTTATACTTGCTAAAACATGACTGCAGTAACAGACATTCACTAATGCCTTTATCAGCTATGTTATTATAAATTATAAATGATACACAGTCTGGCAATACTAATAATTTAATATCTAATCTAATATCTATTAAAGTACAAGTATGTTCAATAAGTAAGGTACAGATAAGCATAAATAAATCAGAAATAATCATTATGATAGTCATACACAAAAAAATCAACAATAGGCGGAATGCAACATTTATTGTAACAGTCAGAACAGCCTTAATATTGAGCACATGTATATGCAATAATTATTGCTACCATAAAACAGTTAACAAACATAAATAGTAATAAATAAGTTATAGTTTTTTTATGATTGAAGGAATCAGAGTCTACATTGAAAACAATAACAATGAAGTGTTGTGGTGGCCAGCACAATTACTAGAACTCAGTTCTAAGAAATTTTAACAGTTACATATGATATCTATTTTAGTTGTTGCTATTGTTGAAAGTCCTCAAGTGATGTAGTTTCTGTTATTTGGTATAACTCTTTGTGATTTTGTAGTGCCGATATACATGATTCAAAGAAGTCTGACCTTTGTTAAACTCACTCAAAGCCATTTTTAATCATTAATCTTAGAAAGCATTCATATACATCTGACAGTTTAGATATTTCTGAATAGGTTTGTCACCATGAATAACATCCATATAAAAACCTTGATCTGATGAGGCTATTTAAGAAAATGACTCATGTTTTCAGATTAATGTTTTGGTTCTGTAGTATGGAGTGAAACTACCTCTAATGAAGCTTGATCTATGTTTAATTTCCTTATCTCCTATGTTAAATTTGTTATAACTGATCCATATACTGAGGTAATTGAAGTGTTTAGTATTTACTAATTCCACATCCTGAAAAGTATATGCCATCACTGCTTTCATTCCAATTCCAGATCATAGCTCCTGTTTTGGAATGGTTTATTTTGAATCCTATTTCATCTTGTTAGAGGATGTTGATTTTCTGTTCAAGATCATTCTTTTCCTAACTATGTATATCTATGTCATCAGTATAGCCCTCCACCCTCATCATCAGTACATTAGTCTCAAAAGGGAAAAAAGGAACCCTGTTTTCTATTACTAGATACATTTGGGATATGGTATAAAATGATCAGTGTCCATCTCTTTACATCTGCGTTTATAAATGTGCAGGGTATATGCCTAAGAAAATATTAAATAAATTAAGGCTCTCATTTCCTCCTTGTTGTACTTCTGATGAAGTGTGAAATGTTTATGTATTGGGGACCACGTCAAACATGTAAGATTTTGTGAACTATTAAAATTTCTTTATTAGATCAATGAATTCAGTGGACTTGGTGCTTGGGAGTAAGTTTCTAATGGATGAGAAGAGGAAGTCTCTATTGATGTGGTCATATGTTGCTGTGGGGATGACATAGCAGGTATACAATTTTCTATTACAGAGGTATGCAATTTCCTGAAGTTGTTTGATTACATATATTACAACCCTTACCAGAACAAAAAAACAAATTCGGTCATGAGGAGTCTCCTATCATTCTTCATACACATTTCTAGCCTGACAAGATCTAAAATAAAATCTTCTTCTTCTTTTATTTAAAAATGATTTAGTATTTGCACTGGGCAGCGAAATGTTCATGTCAAATATATTTTCTTAAGCTTCATCTGTACATAAAGTTATATTTTATTATGGAAGTTAATATTTTCACAAAAAAAGTGATATTAAACAACTGATATTGGTTATAATTTCAGGATTTACCAGCAATATATCATATGATAATATCAATGCTTAATAAAAAAAATATTACCTTGTTTGTAGGCATCAGGTTTTGTTATGCAGAGAAAATAAGTACAATATAATATTTTTATTTATAAATAAATGCAAAAGATATGGTCTTGAGAAATATTCTGTAATACATTCTACCAGAATATATTATTATCATATCATTACATGTTAATAAGTCTCCTTGACATTTTATAACATGTAAAATGGCTTTTTGCTAACTTTTCTTTTTAATATTACTACTTACAGCAGTTTTTATTATTTCCCAGAGATCTTTGCTTGAATATTGTTTTTTATTCTCTTTTAATGAAATCCTGCATCAGATTCAACATACACATTAATTCTCTGAAAATTGGCATGAACCAACTGATATTGTCAAACTTTTTATGATATATTTATATACTGAATATACCATTTCAAATTCAGTCTATCAATATTTTTAGAAATATTTACAAAAATTTAGTAATAGTGTGAGATTTTATTATGCAAGTAAAAGGTTGTTTATCATATTTGTAATGTAGAAACAAGTAAAAGCTGAAACTTTATTTGACTAATTCAGCTTTAGCACTAAAAATGTTTATTTTATTATGGTGGTTGGTTACAAGTGATAGGGAAGATAGGATGTGCTTATTTTATTACCACATTCTAAATAAATATATATAATAGTATAGATACTTTTAGATGTGTTCTGGGTTTCCTTTTAAGAAAAAAAAACTGGAATCAGTTCTATGAAAACAACAAAAAAATCATAAATTGACTTCCAAGAAGAGAGATATGCTTCATCCGACCAACAATATGGATTCAGAGTAAACCATGGAACAACTGACAGAAAGAAAATTATTTTTCACTAAGTATGTCACACCCTTCAATATTAAATAAATGGTGAACAGACCTTGATAAAATAGCCAAACCATGCAATGCTAGGGGTCTTTGTTAAAGGCTCCACCTTCTAGACCTTCAAAGTACAGGCAGGTCAATGATTCTTAAAAGAAAAAATTCTATCCTAAAGCCTATTCATATACCTTTTAACTTATAGAACATAATTCAGGAGTTTGCAATTAAACACATCCTGAAACAACCAATCAGAAAAGAAATTATGGAAGTATCAAGCAGCACAAATATAGCAAAGCTACAGATAAACAGCTCCAGACACTGGGAAACATGGTGGCCTCATTCTGCATGAAAGGCTCCACAAAACTCTTATGATGTGTTGGGCTCAAGGTAAACTACTACTATGCAAAAACAAATGAACAAATTCAGGCTGCTTAAATTCCTGGGTATCATTCTGCTTTCAATTGCGAGTAAAATCCTCAAAAGAATACTACTAAACAGACTAGTATTTCAAAATGCTGAATATCATCTCTGTGGGGGGGCCAATATGGCTTCAGAGTAAACCATGGAACAATTGACAGTCCCAGCTCTAAGGTAAATCCAAGAGAAATGCTGTGAACAAAACAAAAGCCTTTATGTTGATTACATCGAATCACAAATTCTTTTCCTATGGTAAGCAGGTCAAGCCTTTGGATAATCTTAGAAAAATTATATTGCTCCCAAAAATGTTTCTCCATGAAGATAATTCAGATGTGGCAGTGATTTCTGTAAACTCTCCCCCAATCATGAACAATAGCATCTCTAGTTTTTCAACATGATGTTGATATAAGCTTCAGGTGAAAATGGCAATGTGTATATCCTCACTTGCAACTATTCAAACTAAAGCATCTTCAGTCTCACATTAAGAGCTGTCTTGGTTTTCAGTGAATATAAAACTCTTCAATTATTCATCATCAACTTGTACTAAAAGTATTAGCCACCTTCAATGGCTTGAAAAAAACAAATTTACATAGTAAAGATGGATTTTCTGGACTGACCATAGAAATAGATAACAGACTCACCAAGACTAATGAAGCTTTTGGTAAATTATACAAACATATCTGGAAAGGTATAAAAAGCCAAATCTTCAAACCTATTGTTCTACCCACTCTTCTATATCATGATAAATCCTGGGTTAAATACAGTTGCTATTACTTATGTTTTTTAATGTGTTAAGTGATGTATCAACAGCCTGAGGTTTAGTAAATGTAAATAAGGAGTACAATTACATGACAAATACAATGTGAACATCTTTTAATATAATTTTTTAACTACCCAGCAATCTTTACAATTTTTAATATTTTAAGCATTTTATTGAGGTACTTTATTTTATTTTTTTATTTTTTAATCATTTCATCTCATGCAAATCAATAAAGCCACTAGGACACAAGAGGTAACTAAGTATAAAAGAATAAGAAAAAAGAGAAATATTATTAAGGAGTGAGAACAATAGCAGAGTAATCAAGAAGAAGGTAGGTAACGATTGACATCGCATTTAAATTTTTGAGGATCAAAGTTGGCTGGAAAGTTTGAACCCAAAAGAGAATTCCACAAGCAAGAAGTGTGACAAAAGAAACTGTTAGCATAGAACTTATGGTTGCATCTAGCCAATTTATTTTTAAATTGATGAAACCTTGTTGCCAATCTAATACTGCACTTAAATTCATAAAGTCTAGGTGCCACAGCAAAGGGTTCATCCAAACAATTACCATGAAAGTATTTATAGTAAAGCTACATTGAAGCTATATTATGGTGGTGTGAAAGTGACTGAAGCTGAGATGCCAGTTCAAGACCATTAATATTGCTGAGTCTTCTTTAAATCTCTAAGATTCTGGAGAACCAGACCATATATGATAAAAAATATTCAAAGCAAGGGCAAATGGTAGACTTATAAATATGTAAGATAGATCCCGGAGAGAAAAATTGTTTTGCATGACACAGTGAACCAACTTTCTTAGTAGCAGAGCTAGCAATGGATTCAATATAATCTTTCCACTTCCTGTCAGCTGAAAATGGTAGCCCAAGAATGCAACCATGTCACTCTCCTGAAGATTAACATCAGCCATGCTGATGGGAGGCAGAAAGGGGTTTTTCAGATTAATAGAGAGAAATTTAATTTTGAAGACAAAGTTAACATGCCAATCCTTGACCCAGTTGACAAGACTGTAGTTTTATTTTTTAGATCAGCTACCAATTTCACCTTATCAACTTACTATCAATACAAGAGTATCATCAGCATGGATACCAAATTAAGAACTGGTCATCAGGAAGGTCACTGATGAAAATTAAAAACAAAGTAGGCCCAAGGATAGAGCCATGTGGGACACCTGCATTAGTACAAAAAGATATAGAAGCATAGCTCTTCAGGATAACTTTCATTTTACAATTTGATAATAAAGATTCAAAAATTTGTCCAGAAATACCATTGATGAAGAAAACTTGTATCCCAAACATTGTCCAAAGCAACTGCCTGAGCATTCTTAACTAAAGTTTGATAGACTCTTTCAGCAATAATCATTAAAACATCAGCAGTTAATCTAGAAAAGTGAAAGCCATATTGCTTATCTGAAAGAAGGCCCTGAAATGTGAGATGCATAACCAATTCAGTGTTGATTAGGGCCTCTAGTAGTTTGTCAAAAAGTGATAGATACAGGGTGATAGTTCAAAAGGTTACCTAAGTTGTTAAAGACTGGAACAACAGAGGAGAATTTCCAACAAGCAGGAAAGCAGGAGGTAGCAAAGCATTTATTGTACAGTTTATAGAGAATAAGAACCAGTTCAGGAGCACATAAGAACTATTACAGGTGTATCATCAGGTCCACATGAGAGGCTCCAGATTAGAGATAATAGCAGAAACCATGGAAGGAGTTCTAAGTGGAAAATAGATATCCTTACTTACAAAGACGCTTACTGAGAAAATTACTAATAAATTTTAAATTAATTTTACACACTTATTTTCTGGTAATGTCATGTATGGACGTCTATATTTTAAAAAATCAACACATTTATGCACATAAAAAATATTCAAAAGTCTTCTTAAAATACTGGGTCTAACTGAATTATAGTAATCTTTTCTATTTAGAATTTGTAAATACAGTTTCAATTTAATAACAATATCAATTAATTTGATTTAAATTATCTGAGGACTTCTTTGAGGTATATTATAACCAATTAAATTCTCTGAGGTATATTATAACCAATTAAATTCTCTGAGGTATATTATAACCAATATGAACATTAAGAAATTTTAAAAGATTTAAAAGTTTATAAATTATTCTAATTAAAATTTTAAAAATTAGAAAAATTCATGTAAAAAATTATTCATTGAAAAAAATTCTTAAGAAAATAGTGTCAATAATATATTTTATTCACAAAATCAATTAAAAGATTTTCTAATTGAATAATGTTTTATTGCATTTTTTTATTTTATGATTCAGAACAGTTTTTAATTTCCTGATCCTGTTTGACACCAAAAATTGATTTAAATTCTCTGAGGACTTGTTATTATAATCAATATACGAAAAAAAATCCAGTACAAATTTATGGTCCCATGATAACACTAGAAAAACAAGATTTTTAAGCAAAATTTCCAAGGTTCTGAAAAAGATAAAAAAATTAATTTTTACATCAAAAAATTCTTTAAATAATAACAAACTCTGATGATAAAATTTTGATTTTATTATGTTTTGTGCATTTTTTAGCAAATTTTTGGAGGAACCTATCTTTAGGAAAATCATCTCTGACCAGCCAAGAAGTGATTCTTCACTAAAGAGATATGCTATTGAAAAAGATCTTACCTATTGTAGATTCAACAACAATCAGTAGGAAACAGACAGCTGAAAAAAGGAACTTGAATGAACAGGGTCTATGAACCCACAAAGCTCTCTCCTGCAGTCAATGTAAAACAATATTCCTCTACATTTCTGCAACAAATGTGCAAAACTTTATCAAATTTTGAAAGTCAAAGTATGATGTGTGTGTATGTGTGTGTGTATGCATATAGAATTGTGTATTTGAGCAGCAATCCCTTTTTTATACAAGTTTCATTAAAGACAACTGACAAGGGAGTGTCATTAAGATTTTTATACAATTTTTCTTGCATTCATACATGTGTTTGCTTTTCTGCACATAAAGTGTGTAAAAACTGCCCAAATTTTCTATATATCAGAGCACTTTCGGTTATTCTATTAGCCATTAGGTTAAAAAACATTCCCATCACATCATATATACATATATAAAAATCTACATATTCAGTTAAAAAATATAAAAAAATAGAATAGCTGAAAACACTTGGATATATAGAACATTTGGACAGTTTTTACACACTCTATGTCCAGAAAAGAATAAATCTTAATCAGTACCTTGTCAGTCATCTTTTAATGAAACTTTTTATATATATATATATATATATATATATATATATATATATATATATATATCGTTTTGCTCTGTATAGGTAATCTAGGCATTGAGAACTTTTCTTTACTGAGTAGGAAGGTGTCAAAGTGTTTGGCTTTAGATCTTTTTCTTATTGCTGTCCTTGTTCAAGATTTTACCAGGTTTATTCATTGCACTCATCTGAATTCATACATACCCAAAAGATATTTACTTAAATGCCTACACTTTGACAAAATCTCAGTTCTCTCATTCAGTACCATATCTCTATTAAGATATAAAGCAATAGCCAACTCCTCCTCTTACCACAGTCGGCTGCAGTTGCCATGGATTCTGCCTTGTTTCACTTTTCTTATTTACACATGGATTTCTGCCATACATCTCTCTAAACCCCCAAATACAATCTGCAAGCTTGGTGTCTTTTCTGTGGCTTTCCAGCCTAAAGGAGGTGGCATGGTTATAAAACCTCTTTTTACAAAGACCTTCAGTACAACCAATGTATATCATCTTGAAACTGTTACTGTCACTTATTTCCTCCACACAACACTCACTGCTTAATGGACAATTATTTTTATCCCTGTGGTTGCATGGCTTTGCTTTTTCCCTTCCATCTCTTTCCACCTCTAACATTTTCACATTATGGTTCTTACTTATATTCAACATGTTACCAGTCTCTCTTAATATATATATATATATATATATATATATATATATACACAAATGTAATGAGAACGAAAATAACATATAAATTCTAATGTTAATAGCATTATTTCAAAAGAGGACTCAATACCAATAGTAGAGCAATAATTATTTATTAATTGGTTCTTTTGTTTATTTTAATTATTTTTATTAATCATTAATTGGTTCTTTTGTTTTTTTAATTGTTTATTAATTGGTTCTTTTATTTATTAATTGGCTCATTTTGGTTCTCACCAGCCGAGGTGGAACTAAATGCACTGAAACAAGGTTGCATTTTTGTAGTAAATAAATTGTTTTTGTCTATATGAAAAAATTATTAAATATATATATATATATATATATATATATATATATAATTTTCATCTTCTTGGCAAATGCCAGGATTTTATTTTGTAACATGTATTTATATACAAAAGTAAAAATGTCATTGGTTTTTCAAAATTTTTAATCTAAGAATGCTTATAAATATTCAAGTTAGCCTAAAAGTCTAGGCAAGCTATAGAGGATGCCAAGTGACACAATTCATTGTCTTATAAATGAAAGTGAGTAAATGATGTTCTTAATTTTTTTTTAATGCAAATTAGTATTATTTAAATTATTTTAGTTCAGGTTTAATTTGTGTATTATATATTTTAAATAATATGAGTTTATGAATTTAACTGTTTCCCTTTTAATTTTTTTAAACTTTTATGGTCATGTATGTTGGTCTGGGAAAGTAGTAATTCTTTCAAGAATAGATATATTTGAAAAACTCCAAGGTGCAGATTTATATTTTGATATGATTCAATCGTAGCACTCTCAAGGATTTTCTAAGTTAAGTTCTCTTGTAATAAGTGTAGAATTCTTGAGATCAAAGTTGTAGTTGAATTTATTTCTATGTATAACTATTGCAATTGTTGTGTATAAGATCCCTTTTGTGATACATTTTTTTAAATTTCTGCAAGTGTTCCCCGATGTATTGTGAGGAGCAGTTCTGGCAATTTTGCTTCAGAATTATTATTGTTATGGATATCTTTGCTTCTGCTTATATACATAATAGTTTTGGATGTGATTGCAATTATATTGATGTTGTTTAAATTGAATGAACTGTTTAGGATAGTGGATGTTACAGTTTAGTAGGCAATACTACCTATGTGGCTGTTTTTATCTAGTTTATTGTTATTGTTGTTATTAATGTTATTATCTTTTTTGCAGTTGTATATTTTGTATGCCTTTCTTTTAGTATTGTGGGTGAAATAATAAGGATATTGCAGGTTTATTTCTATGTATATTTCTTCTTTGGGTAAGTATTGGGGGCTGCAGATTCTTAGTGCTCTTATATAGAATCCTATAACTATTCCAGATTTGATCTTGTTACAGTGGTGGAATAAAAACTGATAAGGTCGTTCTTGTTGGTAGATTTTCTGTAAATCTCAAACTGAAGTTTTTTATCATTTCTATATAGCATGATATCAAGGAAGGTTAAGGTATTGTTAGACTCTGATTTAAATGTGGGTTTGACATTATTTAGTTTGTTGACAATTATGTTCTATTATATTAATAGAGAACCATTAGAAGACTTTTGTGGTAATATATTTTTGAAAGAACCACTTTACAAAAATTACAAAAATAGATGAGCCACTAAGAGGAGACCCCAAATTTTTGTCTATAAAAATTGTTACCAAATGTAAAAAACATCAAATACAGATCGAATTGCCTGTCTATATTTCTGAGATGAGGTATTATGTACACAATTTACATTGTTTGGACTATCATCCTCATCTTTGTTGCCATATTTATCACAACGTTTCAGCTGTTGTACACTGGCCTTCAGGTAGTTGGAATGTCAAACTGAACCCTTTATTTTGCTGGGGTAGACTGCTCTAGTTCCATGTGCCATGTCTAATCGATGTCAGTTATCAGTTATCTCCTGTTAATTCCCCTCTCCAAGTTCACCACTGCCTTAACCAGGGATTGAACTCATACTCTTTGGGTCCTGTCACTGGATCTAACTAAGTCAGCATTATATAAAGGTTTCAACTTTGCCACAACCATCAGATGAGTGCTATACTTGGATATCATTGCCAGAATCGAGGAAGTGGCCTTGAACTTACATCAGGCTTGGGTGGATGAGCTAAGATGGAGGGTAAGACAGACCTTGGGAAAGCCAAGCCGCCCAAGTAAAACATCACAAAACTGGAGAGGCTGGCAATCAGGTCCCTACAGAGGAACAAAAACATAATCATACTACAAGCTGACAAAGGCAATGCTATTGTAATGATGGACAAATCAGATTATGCAGGAAATCTGGAAGACCTCATTAGAAATGGTAGCTACAGCAAAGTAAAAAAGATACTACATGAAAAAGGAATACAAACTGCCACAGATACTAATCAAGAACAAGGATCACTTCACACCTAAGATGTATAGGCAGTTGTTGCAGCATTACACCAAGCTACCTCAAATATACGGTCTCCCTAAGATTCATAAAGATTGTATGATGCTCAGGCCAATTGTTAGTTTCCAAGGCTCTGTGTGCCACCCTCTGTGTTGTTTCCTTGTTGATATAATTGACCCATTGATCAGAAAGTCACCTTCATATGTCTGAAACTCTGCCCACTTCATGGAAATAATCAAAGATGCCCCCATCCTATCCAACCAGATGGTGAGCTTGTTCACCAAGGTGCCCACAGAGGAGGCACTCTCAGTAGTCAGAGACAGATTGGCCTCTGACTCATCCCTAGGAGAATAGACCAGTATTCCAATAGATAATCTGATGGAGATGTTGATTTTCTGTACAGAAAAAACACACTTCAGAATGGAATCACACATATCGACAGGATGAGGGCTTATCACCAGCAATGGTGAATATATACATGGCATACTTTGAGGAAATGGCATTAGAATCCATATCTCTAAAGCTAACTCTATGGTTAAGGTACGTAGATGATACCTTCATACTCTGGCCACACCAGGAAGATGTTCAGGTTATACTGGACCATGTGAATTCAATAAGACTTTCGATACAGTTCACGATGGAGAAAGAGAGTGACAACACACTCCCAATCCTGGATGTTTGAATATCTCAAACAGGGTCTCGGTTCAATAGATCCGTATACTGCAAGCAGGCATTCACCAGACAGTACCTCAATTTCAACTCCCACCATCCATACACCGTAAAGAAAGGAATTGTCCACTGCTTACAACACTGAGCAAAAATCATAAGTGGTGACCCAGAGACATTAGATAAAGAATTAGTCAGTAAAAGCAGTACCCTACAATGTAACACCTACCCTGGGTACATGGCAGCATCCCCAATAAACTGGGATAGGCGGGTACAAGAGGAGGAAAACAACACTCAGAAAACAATCTGCCTGCCTTATGTGAAGGGGTTATCTAAGAAAATACAAAGTATCTGCAGTCCATATAACATCAGGACAACCTTCAAAAGCTGGACGACACTTTGCAGATGCCTCTCCTGAGTAAGACCCCCCAACCATAGAGGAGAACATGACTAAAGACTGTGTGTACACCATCCATGCAGCTGCAGAAAAAAATATAAAGGCGAGACAGGCTGCCCACAAGGTAAGGCTTCAAGAACACCAAAAAGCTGTAACATGAGGGGAAGTGGAAAAATCAGGCATGGCTGACCACATATGGAGAGAAAAGGGAAATCACCACCCTCTGTGGAAATCAGGTTGAAATCATAGACATAGAACATCATTGGAAAATTTGTAAACTTAAGGAATCAGCACATATGCTAGGCCACAAAAATTTCCTTAGTCGACCAAGCATAGAAATGAATACACTATGGGAACCAGTAATAAGGAGTGCCAGAGAAAAGCAATAATAACGAAAATTGCAATATGAGTATTGTTGAAGACATTAGGTTTATAATACACAAAAATTCATAGACAGATGTCCGCAAGGACACATGGCACAGTGGATAAAGGTGTCAGTTAGATCCAGTGACACAACCCAAAAAGTGTGAATTCAATACTTGGTTAAGGCAGTGGAGAAATTGGAGAGGGAAATTAACAGGAGATAACTGATAACTGACATCCATTAGACATGGCACATGGAACTAGAACAGTCTATCCCAGTCAGTTCAACATTCCAACCACCTAACAATAGCTGAAACATTGTGATAAATATGGCAACAAAGATGAGGATGATAGTTTGAACAATGTAAATAGTGTGATTAAATTGCAATAAATAATTTTATTTTTGTTTTAGTTAAGTGTGTTTTTAGTAAATTTAGGCACTTCTTTACAGAATCATTTGTGAATAAAGATTTTACATCAAAAATAGTCATATATTTCTTTTGATGCCTATGTTTTTTGATTTATTTAAAAGATCACCAGTGTTTTTTTATATACAAGAAGCTAATTGTAAATTGTACCAGAAAGTGGTGTTAAAATTTTTGTTAGTGTGCTGGCTAGTTTATGTTACTTGCTGTCTATTCCTGATATAATAGATCTCATTGAGATGTCTGGTTTATGCATTTTTGGTAATCAGTAGAGTGTGGGTGTTTTCTGGTGGTGTTCAATGAGTTTTAGCCTGGAATTGCCTTCATTTATTAATAATTTCTTGGTTTCATTTTTTATATTTTTATGTCTTTTTATGACTTTGTGTTCATTTCTTTTTTTCATAAAAAATCAAAGAGATGTATCATTTTTTGTTAATAAATCTATTTGTCCATAATTATAATTCCACTGCCTTTGTAGGAAGGGAATATATGAATGTTTTTGCTGTTCGATATTTCTTTTAACCTTCTTCATGAATATCAATCACAGAATGTTCTGTTTGTATTTTTTAGACTAAAAACAACTACTGATAAAATTATTGGAACGTTCTAGAATATCCCACATGAATAATCGAGAGAATAAAAGCAATTTAAAAGTTTTAAAATCTGAAATTTGCATTGTACGAATACTTTTTCATCCATTAAAATGGATAAATGGGATTTATTTCTATTAAAATAAAGTTTTTTCTGTTTTCTATACATTTATTTTGCATCTGTGTACAGTTAATGATATGAAAAGTATGTTTATTCAGTAGTTGTAAATACAATAAGTTAAAAATTTGTATGTGTACAAATATTTGTTTCTCCTACTGTATATATATATATATATATATATATATATATATATATATATATACCAAGAGTAAGGTAGGTTAATACCAATGTCCAAACATTACATTTTTAAAAAAAGTGCTCAATACAGAGTAGAGCTTAATAATAATAATATTTATTAACAATTGTAATAAATTATATATATATATATATATAGTGCAAATTGAAAACTGACTATTGTAAAAATATAAATAGTTATTTATACCATGCTGTTATGATAGTGGAGCAGTCCATTTATTTACCAATGATATATATATATATATATATATATATATATATATATATATATATATATATATACATATAGGGTGTATCAAAAATACTTTTACAAACCTTGGAGGTGGGTTCCCTTGGATCATTAACTGGCAGACCCTTTCAAATACTCCCACATGGTGCCAAATGGTTTTGCAGGCTCCCACACCATGCTGATTGTGTATCTCCGCATTATTAATGTCTATTGCATACACCAGTTCTTTTAGGTGGCCCCACAGAAAAAAAATACAAAGTATTGAAGTCAGGGGACAGTTCAGACTATCTCTAGCTATCCATCTTTCATAGTCAGCTAGTGCATCACAAACAATGGGACTAAAAAGTACTGGAGGTCCATCATACATGAACCATATATTAGCAGGCCTGGAGCGGGTTCAAAATAAAGTCTCTGCAGACACTCCTGTAAGACATGCTGGGAGAACATATGGACCTACCTACAATTCCAGCACACACATTAATTGTAAATTGATGCTGGTGTCTAGCCTGTATTGTGCCATGGTAATTCTGATCTACCCACAAATGTTGGTTGTGTAAATTCGTTATTCCATGTTTTTCAAATGTTGTCTCATCTGTAAAGACTGAAGAGACAAACAACTTTCCGCAAAAGTTGTGTGGGATCAGAGAGCAAAGACCCTGCACACATTGCAAATGATATGGATACAGGAGCTGCTCTTAAAGTGCCCTCCATGTGGTACTATATGTACGACATGATAGGGCCACTTGACGAGTGCTGATACCTGGATCATCTCTGATAGCCTGTAGAATGTATTCTTCATAGTCAGGCATATGAGTAGATCTTGTTCTTCCTTGATCCATAGTTTGTGGTGCAATGGATCCTGTCTCAGCAATGTGATGATAAACAACAGCCATATGTAAAAATCATATCTGCCTGTTCGCGATATGAATATTCTGCCATTTTTAAACAGAACACTCCTCAATTAAATCACTACTACACATGTTAAATGTTGAAAACAAACTATCCATAACTGTACATTAATGACAAATGTAATCTAGTCAATATGACAACATAGCACCATTTACTATAAACTTTCTTTAAAGTTCTTTAACTTAAAGACAAAGGATTTGCAGATATATGTTTATATGGACTTTTGTCCTTCTTCTCATGTCAGAAACCCAACTCCAAAATATAATATATATATATATATATATATTATAAATTATAATTGTTTTTTTTTTAAATATATAATCATCGCAACACTGAAATTCCCATATTTCAAAACTGAAACTTCAATTTAAATTCAATCATACAAATTAAGTTTAAAATGCAAAGTTCCATTCCATTATTAAGTGATGCTAAGAATAAATTTTTAGAAATTGATTCACTTAATTTATAAATAAAAATACCTTTAAAATAATTTACAGTTTTACTGAGAACTATATATATATATATTTGTATATAACTCCCAATTATGTCCTATATATATCATCAGCAAAAGTGGCAACACCCACTCACTTCTTCCCCCTAGTGCCAGTGGCAGAGTTGCCTGTGGAGAGAATTTGATGAGGCTATTCATATGAATTTAATTTTGGTGGACAACTCTGTGTAATGGAGAAGCCTACAGACTTAAAAGCTTCTTTGCAGCTCAAAAGGAATTGAGACAGGTGAGATCTAGCAAACCTGGTTGCAAACCTGGTTGATCTGTCAAGGTCCACTCTGGTTACGCCAGCCCAACTGGTGCTGCCTTCTTCTACTGGTTTGGCCATTGAGATCATATAGATCTTTGCCTATTCAGCCACTGGGGTCTTCAGGGGTTGGTCACATTCAGTCTGGTCCCTCCTTGTCAACCTTACCACCATGGATGGCTCTACAGGAGTTGGAAGATCCATATGACTTTCCTCTTGGAATCACTGGGATATGTAATCCCTCTACCAAGACAAGGAATGACCATATATATTTTACACTGGATGTCGAAGTAAACAGTTCATTATTAAATGTACCACTCTGACTTATTACTTTAATGACTATAATAGAAATGAATCAATAAATAAGAAAAGAATAAAAAAGTAGAAAATTATCATTAAATATATGAGAACATTTTTTATTATTGCCATAGCTAAAAATAAATATTTGAAATAAAAATAATAAAAGAAGAAATTTGCTAAAGACCAATAGTAAAAAACAAAGTAAGCAAAATAACGTTACAACATAAAACAGTTTTCCTACAAATTTTAAAATAGGTCTACATGCATATAAAATGATATGTTACTATGACCAATAAATAAGAAAAGGATAAAAGAATAATGTTATCAGCAAATGTTGTTAAAAATGTTTGAATAATAAATAATAAGGAAAGAAATTGAAGATACTGAATCAATAGACAGAGATAAACAAAACAGACATTATGGCTCAAAACTCATTTTCTGCAATTTCAAAAACTATATGCTCTTTGATAAAAAAGAGATATGTTACACTTAAATATAAATATAGAATTATTCATGCCAGTGCATAAGTAATTTAACAAATACAATGCATTAAATGTTCCTAATATTACAATTCTTAGTGATACTTATTAAAGTAAATTTGCTAAAACACTTATTTTAAAAATAAACCAAAAACAATTGACTTATCTTAAAAAAATAAACAAATATATATTTTAATAATAAAATTGTAAAATGTAAATGCATAAAAATATAACCAAATTATAATATATTATAATTTGGTTATATTATTATGCATTTACATTTTACAATATTATTATTAAAACAAAGAAAAATATAAGAATAAATGGATAATTAAAATAAAAACTTCTATTTTAAAATAAGACATTGCTTTCTTTGAGCAATGAAAACAATTCCATTCAGTCTGACATCAGTATCTAATATTCCCCTTCTGTATATATTGTAACTGTAATTTATACATGTTGAATTATTACATAATAATATTTGGGTCTCCAATTCCTTCTAAAATCTTTTCATTTTCTATCATTCGTGGCACCCCCATGTATCTTAATTGGGGTGAATTGATTAAAAAAATAACTTGTTTATTATTACCGTAATCTTGTGTGTGTAAGACACAGTTATTTTTCATCTGAAATTGTGTCCAAAAGTCTACTGCATTTTATTTTTTAGTTTAGAACTCAATTCCATTTTCTCTAGGACTCAAAACAGAATCAATTAGCTATACTCTCGGAAATCAGACTATAAATCTGTTTATTCTTTTATGCTTTTCAAAAGTTTAATGAGAAATAAAATTATAAGAAAACATCCTGAGAAATTATTGTGTCTCTTGCTTGTCTCAGCTCATTTTGATGTTTAATTCTGATTTAATACTGGGGATCACATAGATATTTTCTACCATTGTTTTTGTTGTAATTTGCATTTATATTTTTTATTCATTTATTGATTAGCATTTTATAAATAAGCAATGCAAGTTACTTAGATAATGTGAATAAAAACTAACATATTAACAAAATCATCCCATGTTTCCCCTTCTTCATTAACAAAATTTATATTAAACTTATCACAATGCCATCTCATTCTAATATTTTTCCTGATTTTAAAAATCATGAGCATTTGTAGAATTCTAGTTCCAGAAGCAATTGGCATTTAATTAATTTCAACCAGATACTCCAAAATATGGTCTTATGTAGAGTTAAATCAGTTCAACGTTTTAAAAATCCTATTATTTGAATACCAAGTTTCAAAATGTCATTCCATTATATCAGACACTTGTTAAAATACTGCATTTTGTTGAGTTGAAAGCATTATTTTTTCTTAAAATGAATTTTGTAAACAAAGTATTGTTATAAACCTACATTTAATTACAGATACAAATAATCTGTGTTTCTGTATATGAACTTCAAATAAAATGTATAAAAATTAATTCAAATAAATAAAAGTTTATCATATGTCTTTCCAGTCACATTAATATACATATTTTGCTTAGTGTACTCTCTGACATTCTTCGATAGTCTGTCATATTCAGTAACCTGGAAATTTTGAACCAAACCCTTTATTCAATCAACAGAAGTAGATTGTTCTCATTCTGCATTCATGCTTAGGAGATATCTTATATCAGTTAATACTCTCTAGTTTGTCTGTCTTTGTATCACTTGTACATTTCTTCAACTGGAACAGTGTATGTAACATTTTTTTATCTACTCAACAGAGGAATTGATCTTACAATTGCCAGGAAACCAGATATATTTTAAATTTGTCTCTGGGGCAATCCTGTGGTATCATCTTAGAGCCTTAAATCTAATGTCTGTACTCAAGTGGTGAAACTGTGTATACTGTCTTGATCAGAGGCTTCTAAATAGTATTCATCTCCATGCAAGAATTACTGAGGAGGTTGTTAGCCTGATATATGCACTGATCATCTAATTTTTATTTTTTAAATCATTTCACCCCAAGTCAGGAGTGCTAATAGTATGATAATCTAGTAGCATACTTAAATTCATGTAGTCAGAGCACCAGGGGAAAAAACCTTGTTAGAGTAGTTGCCATGAAAATAGAAAAGACAGGGGATCTGTGAAAAAATGACTCAAGTCGTGATGCTAAGTCAGGATCAGTAACATTGCAGATTCTTTGGATTTTGTCAAGAACTTCTAGGTGGACAGTAGGGGCACCAGACCAAATATGGCAACAGTATTCAATGCACAGAGGAATGGTAGATTTGTAAATGTGCAAAATGGATTCTGACAAGAAAAACCTTCTGGCATGACACAATGAACCAATTTTCCTTTCAGGTATTGATTCAATGTAGTTGTTCCACTTCCAGTCAGTTGAAAACATGAGGCCTAGAAGGTGCAGTGAGATGCTCCCCTGGAGTCAAGCATCAGCCATGCAGGATGTTTCTCTATGAGAGCAGTTTCATTTGGCATTAAAATTTACAAGCCATTTCCTGCCCCAGTTAACCACTGACTGGAGGGTCTTTTCAAGAGCAGCGACCAGGCTACCTTTGCCAGCTCTGACCAATTTGCTATTGAGACAGGAGTAAATGGTAGTTTCATGGAATGAAAGCATTGATGCCGGCTTTGACCCAGGAGGAAACCTCAGATGCACATTTTTGAACAGGATGATGAAAAACTTCATTCCAAGGGATGTCATGAAGGAAATCATGAAATGAGTCCCAATCTTCTCATTGATAAGAGAAAGATATTCTGTTGGTTGGAGGTTCTTGATTGGTTGGGGAGTGGAATGTGATATTTACAGACACTACTGAATGATCAAAGTTGCCAAGAGGGCAGAGCTGTGTAGTATGACAAGAGTCAGGGATAGAGGTAAAAAAGAAATTGAGAAGAGAAGTGTTTCCATCAAAGTTACTGGGTAAATGTGTGGGGAAGTCAACCACTTGCATGAGAGATTGAGTAATTGAGAAGTTAGGGTTTGAATGACAGTGAGATCAGTGACAGAGTGTTTAAGCCATCTGGTATGGTGGACATTAAACTCACTGAAAACGAATATGTTTGCAAATGGATGTAGGGAGATGTCCTTGTCTTTATTATCAGAGATACTATCTAGCATGAAATGGTCTTGAGAGGAAAGGGAACAGCAGAGAAAGAAGAGATAGCTGACTGAGTTAAGTAGAGAGGGATAGAAACACATATATGAATAGTCTGGGGATTCAAGAGAGAGTTCCCTATCCAGCAGATGTTCATGGACATAAACTCCCAGGCTATGCATGTGGACTTTAGAGTTCATTCTAAGGAGGGGAAGGTAGCCAGGAATTGTGAAATCAGAGGAGTGAATTGAAAAGTTTAGTTTTGCAGAGAGGTAGGATGTCCAGAGACTTTTGAAGAGGAATGATTCCACACTGTATGAATACGATGAATGTTGAAGAAAGAAAGGTTCAGGAGTTTTGTTGAGCTGGTTTAGGTTTATATCTTTGGTTGTTTATCATCATGATGTGTTATATTAGTAAGGAAAGGCCTAGGGTAGTAGTAGCAGTTGGTCAGCTAATGTAGCATGCACAGGAAGGGAACTGATGTAGACTGCAAGATAGAGTAGTCTCAGGGTTGCCCACTGAAGGTGTTTGCAGGGAAACTCTTCCATGCACAACATGGCACTTCAAGAACCCTGATATTATACAACTGTTGTTCAGACCAGTCTCTCAAGATGCTACACAAGAGTTCAGGCTCCTAACTACCAGTTGGGAACAGCAACCAGAAAACTACCAACCCAGTACCCTCAGTATGAAAAGACATTGCTATCATCTATGCATATCACAAGAAATTCATAACAGCACCACTATGAAGGCCTGAGAAAATGAAAGAAACCAGGAACCCCTTCCTAAACATGTTCAAGAAAAGTGGGAGGAGTATGGACCAGGCAATAGGACAGCCTATCTAGTACTATTAAAAGAAAATGAAACAATCCAGGGTATAACTTCCAGATAAATTATTTCAAAGAATGAGCTTTCTTTCAGGTAACTTATTTGGAGAGTCGAGCTGCAGCCCACAGATACCCCAGCACAAACATATACAGTGTGCCAATGGTGGGTGGAGTGAATAGAATTTGTTCTCTGTTTATAATCTTTTCATTCCACAAAGGTTGATAACCACCTTTTTCTTCTATACATGATCAACCATAACTGATTTCTCAGACTACAGCATTTTGATATTTCTTACTTTTAGAGTTGATTTTACTTTTGTATTCCTTGCTACAACTTCATGGGATGGAATATACAGATTTCTAGGTCTTATTCTCTATTGAGAGGAGCTTGGGTTGGAAGAAATATTGTTGGAACTGGTTTTGAATACTATCCTGATGTTGTATGGACCACAATCCTCTGATTTTTTTCCAGATGTGTTTCTTATTTATGGTAGACCAACCATGATAGAGTTTTCATCATTGTCTTTGGCTCTTCTGTCTCAGTGCTTAAAAGTTGAGTATACCTAAATTCCTATTTCAACCTAAAATGTGGGAATTTATTTTTAAAAACTTATTTTTAAAATAAATTCACACATTCTAGGTTTAAATGAGAATTTAGGCATGAATACAGTTTCCACAAAAAACATCTACAAACCCTTCATAACACTAATTGTGGCAAAGAACAAGCTTAAAACTACTAGATTTCATCAGTAATGTAATGCACAAATAAATCCCTCCAAAAAATCCAACTTTATTTTATTTCTCATTGAGAAAGGATATAGGCATATCTGAAAAGTCTGATGTATGCCACAAGGATCTGTGGAACTGCTCAGCAACCTTGATATATTCAGGAAAGATATCAGAATAATCAAGAACCTATACTGGCAGCAAACAACATGCATGCACATAGGGAATGAGTTCAAAGAATATACAAAAATAGAAAGGGGTATAAGGCAAGGATGTGTCTTCTCACCTGACCTGTTCAACCTATACAGCAAGCCAATCCTGAGAGAATTGGAAACACTACTAGAATTTAGCATTGGCAGCCACAATCTTAAAAACATAAGTTACGCAGATGACACAATACTGATAGCAGACACAGAAAAGAAATTACAAAATCTCCTACAGAAGGTAGCGATAGAGAGTGAGAAGAAAGAACTAAGCATAAACTACAAGAAGACAGAATTCATGGTCATCAGTAAGAGGAAGAGCTTGAAATGTGATTTGTAGGTTGGGAACACTAAAATCAAGCAGATGCAGAAGTTTAAATATCTTGGAAGCGTCTTGACAGAGGACAGTAAGTGCAACACTGAGATCTGTAGATGTATTGGGATGGCCAAGGACATATTCCAAAAGCTGGGCAGAGTATTGCGAGACTAGAGCATTTCTTTGGTAACAAAGAAAAGAATACTGAGCTGTTACGTGACATCTGTCCGTCTTTACAGCTGTGAATTTTGGACGATTTCCTCAAAGATGAAGACTTGACTTGAGGTGATGGAGATGCTAAGGAAATCATGGACTGAGTGTGTGAGCAACAATGTCTTAGAGAGTATGTTAACAAGAAGGAGGCTTATACTTAAGAGGCAACTGAGGTTTCTGGGACACATAATAAGGAAGGAGGGCTTGGAGAATCTGATGCTCACAGGTCAAATAGTGGGAAAGAGAGACAAGGGAAAACAACACATGTCATACCTGGAGAGCTTAGGCAAGTAGATGATAGAACATGGTTTGGGAAAGGAAGTAGAGGGAAGGAAGTTGAGAGCTGCAAGGGATAGACGGAGGTGGAGAGTCATGATCACCTATGTTCTGAAAGTACATGGCACATAAAAGAAAAGTAAAGACCTAATAATATACAATAAATATTATTAGTCTTATTATCATTATTATTATTGCTGTTGTTTTTTACTATTATCTCTCAAATTTATTTTATCAGGCTACTATATTTACATATTATAAGAAGTATATATGGATAATCTTACCTTATTATCATATGCGTGTGTGTGTGTCTGTGCCCTATTTTGTCTAGTAGCACTTGCTCATGACAGTAAAAATAAAAAGATTTTGGACTGAAAGCAAAGAAGTTAGAGAAGATGACAAATATTTTTAAAATCAATATTTAAATGACAGAATATATTTTATTAGAGTCAACAAACTTTTATATTTTACAAACACAGGTATGCCAAGAAGGCTCATTTTATATATACACTTTTACAAAACAATTTTATAAAAATTTAGCTGAAAAAATTAAAAGTTAATTTTAGAAGCTGACACATATGCAATGCTGTGAAATACAATAACTGTTTCCCCAAAACAATATATCACAAAATTTAGAACATGATAGCCATATTTCCTGAATTATTGTCATTAAGTGTAGTCACCTAGGTTTTGCATCCTTACCTTTGTTCTGTATTATTAAGAAATCAACAAATGTAATGATCCTATTTCAACTAATTTAATATTGAATAGAAAAATCTACATGTCAGATCAAGAAAGGATTTGGGAATTACTAACATTGAAGTGAGTTCGAAAAGCTTATTTTTCATATGAACACAGAGACTAATTTTTTCCCTTTTTTTGTTTCATTGTCTTATTAAATTTTGAAATCAGAATAATTAAAAAAAGCTCATTGAGTAATTAAATATTTTATAACATCAAACAGGTATTATTAAAAAATAAAAGCAATGACAACATAAAAAGTGTCATTTAGTATATACTTTTAACATGATTGATTCACTAGTCAAATTGTGCATGTTTATAATTCAAAATTGGCTGGTGTTTTTGACAGCATCATTGTCAAGCCCATCCTTATGGAAAGTTTAACCCATCTGGCTTTATTTTGGCAGCTTTTTTATGATGTCAATTTGGAGCCTTTTTTTAATAAACCACATGGATTCATTTTGACAGTTTCTCTTTCAAAAAACTGTGTTAGTATTGTGAGACCGGAAACTACCTACACAATAGACTCTTCCAGGCCTATATTAAGTAGGCGACATAGCACTCTAGAGAGTGACATAGAGAGACAGTGAGAGTCGCGTACGACTACCAGTATTGAACACTAACATATAGTAAGCTCCGCTTACACTATCCCTGTAACCTGTTGTTAATATATCTTTCTTACATCTAATCCGTGTTCCATGTTTTCCTTCCGTGGTCCCAACTTTGGCCCCACATCAGTGGCGATGAGAATTCGAGAAACACACTCACGGCGAAACCTCAATACCTTACCAGTTCCACATTTGTGTCAACGAAGTATTCGAGAAACGCATTCACATCGAAAACCGCAGAACTTTGCCAGCCCACATCAGTGGCGACAGAAAGATTCGAGAATTTCGTTCTCACCATATCAATAGCGACAGAGTACTCAAAAAATACACAGAAACTCCACGCGTTCCCACAGCAGTGTTGAAGGAGAAATTAAGCTGGTATTACTACATTAGTGATTTAAAAGCAACATCCAGCGTCTATAAAAATATATATATTCCAATACCAAACATCAGTGACAAGCAGTGTTTCGACATCTATGGAATATTAAAGTCTGTCCAAATAACAAGAACGATTTCTTACACACCCACACACAGGAAAAAAAACCAGTTTGTTCGTAAAACAAGCTGACAATACAAGAACCGAAGTACTACCATTGTACGCAAGTTTTCGAAAAAAAATATCTAAAATTTTTTTTTATGTAACTGAGTTGAACTCGTGCATAAATTTATTCTCCCCTCAAATTCACTGAGGCGAGTTTTTTCTTTTTTCTACCTCTATACAAAAAAAAAAAAATATATAATAAGTGTGGTGAAAATTTATACAATTATGTTAAAATTAACGGAACCACGGTATCTCAAAAAAAAGCTAAACACATAATTAGTTTAGTTTAACTAATTGTCTATCCATATTTTTTTTCTGTAAAAGAAAAAAAAAAGGAACAAAAATCTATCAAGATTTTTTTGTGTACCTCCTCTTAGTACATGTGTTTCAAAGCAACAAAAAAGCGCTGTCATTTTTAAATATGGAAGATTTTCAAAAAGCAGTTGACCAAATGTTAAAACTAAATTTGGATCAGCAACAAAAATCAAAAACATGATCGCGAGTACTCATAAGAGAGCTCCCAGTTATTTTGGCCAACAT